>VCCN01004112.1:6776561-6793077 GCA_006491835.1 Architeuthis dux | reverse complement strand
CCCACCCCCTCGCCTTGCCGATGGGCCTGGGTATAAGGGAGATAATTCTAGATCTATTAAATGCTAATAACAGTTCTTTAAAAAAGAAAATGAGAGGAATAAGCAAATAATTATAATATAAATTCTAAAATAGGATGTGACTTTACTTCGAGCTCAGGAAGGCTCTTAAACGAGTAATAGAAAAGCTGCTGATTCCGAAAATGTAATCCGTTTTCTTCTATCACGTCTAGTTTTCATGATGAGATGAAAGTTGTATTTTAGCATATAATCCCTATAGAGCAGGGGGTTCAAAGCTCAACGTTTTTAACCTGTCCTTCTGCATGGTATCTGCATGGTATCTGCATGGTATCTTCTTTGTATATCTTATACATAGTAATTTTGGTTTTCTGCATTGAAAAGTTTTGACTGATACACATCTTGTTTTCAATTAACCGCGACTGTTAAATGAAAACAAGATGTGTATCAGTCAGTTGTATATGAGGCAATATAGGCGACCTTTATTGCCTCATATACAATAGAACTGAAAACAGAATATATCCGTAGCAAAAAAAAAGAGACGTGCTAGTGTGAAACGGACTCGAAATTCGTAATCTGCGTCGAAAATTGGTCTGAAAAAATTAGTCTAAAATGTACTGCAATTGAGAAAAAATAAGTTTAATTTTGTTGACCAGTGTGATTCATGTTATGTATCTGCATGTTTTATTCACTCTATTTACTCTTTATTTCCTTGGTAAAGATAAAAGTACCATTTGTTTAAACTGTAATTAATTTTTAAACGAATGTGGATTTAATCAATCTCTGTAGCTTTCTTTACATGCATTGCTATATTTTCTTTTCGACGAGTAATTTTGCATTGAGCTTATTTATACAAGTCTTTAACGCCATCTTCTTAAATGCTCTTTCAATTTGTTCTCTATTAGTCCAGATGCTAAGAGAGAAAATTGTTCAAATTTTGAAGAAAGTGCCATATTTGGTCCAGCTGTAGAAAATGGTCTCCTAATTTGATATAAAGGGAGATCACTCTGGATCTGACAGATATTTTTCCGTTGTTTTTTTTTTCTCTTACATTTCTGTATTCGCTCCTGTCTGTTCACCTGATATTTCCAAAAGTGCTCAATGAAGTTTTGTGGAGTGTGGGCAATAAGCTACGAAAGAAGTGATTATATTTTGGACGGATCCATGCACAATAACTTAGTCATAATTGAAACAAATATACATTCACAGTCGTCCATTTTGAATTTCAAAATGGCCGCCCTTAAAGTTCATAAAAAAACTGGCAACAACTTTTTTCTTAATTTGGATGGTTTTTCTTCTTCTGAAATAGGCAGGATCCAGAGTGGGTCCCCATTTCTATCAAGTTAGTACATCATATAGTTATTCTAAACTTAAAATGAGACTTTCTTCAAAAAGTGAACAGTTGGCCTAAAATAAGTGTTTTAGCAGCTGGACTATATATGCTTGATCTGGTATTGGTCGCTTATTAGAAACCGTCAACCAAAACTGTCAACATAGGTTTCTTCAGTTTTCAAGTTGGTCCAGCCGGTTGGCTATGTATGTGTCGCGCGTACAGGTCGCACCAATAGAACTAGAGGGTTGAAAATTTAAACATTTACTCCTTATATCTAGAAAAAGCTGTTTTTGTTTAATACATTCCCCACCTAAATAGGTTTTTAGTGGGGAACTCAATTTGTAATCTAATTTATTCTAAATCGGTACCTTAGTTTGTGTCCGGCAGCATTTAAGTTTGTTTTTTGTTTTTTGAAAATTCGGACTTTTTTAGTGATCACTGCCCAACAAAAGGCGAGAGAAGTAACTTATTCATTGATCACCCGTTTTTCCAATTTTTTAATTGATCACCGCCAACATGGCAGGCCCCCAAAAGACATTGGTCACGTGATTGCTGGATTTAAATTCGCGTATCCTCGTGTATTCATTTGAGTTCATTCTCCTCATCTTTCTATCAAATCCAAATACTTGATATACAATTAAGGGAGGAATGCTTTGTTTGTTTCTTCAACTATTTCAAACTTTGATCGTGAATGTTGGAAAATATACACACACAATGATAACACTCTTCGTCCGATAGTAAGATCTCTTTTTTGTACTAGGGATACATAATATCTAAATAAGAGCGTTAATTACTGCGGTACTTTCGTCTACATCACTTTAGCAAATATCAGTTTTGTCTAAATCACTTTTGTCCCCACAATATCACCAAAGGTTCTCAATGAATTCCAATGATATTTTGTCAAATCGTTGGCCATGTGCTAAGGAAGAATCGATGAAATTTTGGGGTGGATCCAGGGATTTCTTTCGATTGAGAGGAGAAAAGTTCCAGGATCCGTCCCAAAATTTAATAAAAAATATCTTTCAATCGAAAGAAATCCCTGGAGCCACCCCAAATTTTCATCAATTTCTCCTTAGCCCATGGTCAACCATTCGACAAAATGTCATTGAAATTCATTGAGAACTTTTGAAAAAATTTAGACAAAACTGACATTTGCAAAAGTGATGTAGACGAAAGTGCTGTACCCCAGTTACTGCCATCTCTATAAACCAAAACACACTTAGGTGATCTTTCTACGGGTTCACATTATTTTTCATCGTCATTTCGCCGCTGTACTCGATGTTTTTTCTTTTGAAAATTTAACTACGCAAATCAAGGTTGGGAAGTGTGTGTGTGTGTGTGTGTGTGTGTGTGTGTGTGTGTGTGTGTGTGAGTTTAAATAATCGAAAATAATTTTAAAGAATCCATAGCTGGAATCAATAGTTAAATAATATTGCTTGAAAATCCGAAAGCATAAAAGAATCAAATTTCAATTTAAATATTGATTAAAAGATATTTTCTTTTAAATTTTACTTAATGAAGGTATCAATGGCACGTTTTCACTTCCCGTTTTGTTATTGCCTGCGTTAGTGTTTTTGGATTATCGTCTGCTCGACACAATTCAACGACCAATAAACATAAACAAGGAGGTGTGAGTGGCCTATCGGTTAAACACGGGAGTTTCCGCTCACTTCGCACTAATGCCCTTAGGAAAGGCATGCATCCACGTCATATCCCATGCCAAATCATCATGGACCAGCGTGGAAGGGTAAGGCCAATAGCCACACACATACACACACCGCCCATCACTCCTTACTTGGGGAAGGGAGGCCTATGTCCAATACTTTGACGGGCCTGGCAAGCGAGAAGTGGATTATGGTAGATTGCTCAAGTGGAACAGGATGGACGACAGTAATGTGACCGCCGTCTCCGCTTCCCCACGACACCTCGAGTAAAAGTAGAAGATAAAAATAAATAAATAAATTAGTCACTCAATAGAAACCGTCACATGGCCAACGTCTTTTGATAGCATGCCGTGTTGGGGTGATCAATTAAAATCTTGGAAAAAGGAGTGATCAATGAATAAGTTATTTCTCTCGCCTTTTGTTTGGCAGTGATCATTAAAAAAGTCTGAGTTTTTTTTAAAAAAGCGTGAATGCTGCCGGACACAAATTAAGGGACTAATTTAGCATAAACTTACATTGCTAATTGAATCCCCACAAAAAACTATTTAGGGGCTTTAAAAAAGCAACAAAACTGTTTTTTTTCTTTCTAGACATAATAAGGAGCCCTCTAGCTCCATTGGTGCGGCCTGTACGCGCGATACATACATACACAGATATGTTGATGCTGACTATTGTTGGTTGACAGTTTTGGTTGAAGGTTTCTAACATAAACAATACGTAACCGTGAGAGAGAAGAAAAAAGGTGACGTGGTGAAGAGAGGGTTGCTACAAACAAAGACGAGAGTCATGAAGTTGGCAACACAAATCAAGCTTATGTATGTGCTTTAGTGAAAGGGGATCACGGAGTTAATATACGTAATAGCCGCGAGGCCCCGACCACGAACAGCAACACCCAGAAGTGAAAAATGCTTCAGGGGAGATAATTGTTTCTGACAAGATAGCAAAATTGAAAGGCATTCCAAGATTTAGACTACTAATTACCCAATCAGAAGCCAATTAGATTTCATTAGCATAGAATATATTGAAAAGGCTGCTATCGTTACTCTACCCAGCCTAACTGTTTGGCTTTAACTAACTTGGCTGTACGGCTTTCTTGACTTTTAAAGACGGTTCACCTTTCACCCGAGACGGACAGCAAAAACTTAACAAGTAAATTTGTTTGCGGATGTATATATTATTTTTGATATAATATTTTCTCGTGTAACTGGAGAACATGCTGGCTCAGGCCGAGGCTTTCTTGTTTTCATGTTCTTTCTTCTTCTCTTTCTTTCACTTCCTTTAAGTGTTCTTTTTCACGGTCCTCCTTCCCCTTCTTCTCTTTCTCCTTCTTTCACTTTCACTTTCACTTTCACTTTCACTTTCAAAACGTCTTCTTTTCATCGTCCTTTTTCATCCTCTTCTTTCTCCCTCTTCTTCTTTCACTTCTTTGAAGTCTTCTTTTTCACCGTACCCTTCCCCCTATTCTTCTTTTTCCTTCTTTTTCTTTCACTTATTTTGAGTCTTCTTTTTACTTCTTTTTCTTTCACTTATTTTGAGTCTTCTTTTTACTTCTTTTTCTTTCACTTATTTTGAGTCTTCTTTTTCACAGTCCTTCTTCTTCTTCTTCTTCTTCTTCTTCTTCTTCTTCTCACTGTTCTTATTATCATTATCCTTTCCCTCTTTTCTTCTTCTTCAAAGTCTCCGTCTTCAGTTCCTGCTTCCTGTAATTATCATCATTATCTGCTTTTTCTTCTTCAACTCCTTTGTTCGCATCTTCTTCTTCTTCTTCTTCTTCTTCTTCTTCTTCTTCTTCTTGGTCCTTTTCAATGTCTATTTGTTCAGAATTGTCTCCTTCTGCTTTTTGTCATTTTATTCTTCATTCTTCTCTTCTTCTTTAATGTCTTCTTCTTTTTCAAACCCTGCTTTTTGTCATTCTTATCATCATTATCATCATCATCATCATTCATCTTTCTCTTCTTTCTTTCTTTCTTTGTCTTCTTCTTTTCATTCTCATCATTATTGTCAAACACCAGGACAAATTCTTTCCTATGTAAGAATAATCCTCACCAATAATAGGGGAGTAAACCGATATGTAAAATCCCAATCCCCCTACCGTGAACGCATGACCCGGTGATCGCTAGCCTGGTGTGTTACCACCTGCGCTAAAGTTTTACATACCTCCAACATACCTCCAAAATTTATAGTAGAATTACGCAAGGAAGTAGAAGTAGAAGCAGAGTTTTGACTCTGGGGCAGCCAGGCTTGTCTTCTTTTTCCTTCTTCTTCTTCTTCTTCTTCTTCTTCTTCTTCTTCTTCTTCTTTTCTTCTTCTTCGGAGTCTCCTTCTGCAGCCTTCTTCTTTTTCTTTTTCTTCTTCTTCTCCTTCAGAATCTTCTTATTCTTCTTCAGTAGATTCTAGTTTAGAGTCTTCTTCTCCCTCTTCAAAGTTTTCTTCATTAGTTAATCCAAATGTGGGTTTATTTATTCAGTGTTTTTAAAAACTAAAAGTCCCAAATGTGAGTGAGGCCCGTTTTAGAAGAGCTAAAAACAAAATTAGCTCCTCCTGTTGACCCTCCTATATCCGTCCCTGGCTGTGTCAATACCTATCACTTAGCAGAGTCAGCGACTAGTGCTGCTACCGAGCGTCAATTATTAAATAACACCTCCAAAATTGTCCATAGCCTGCGGGATCGATATTGTTTGCTAAGAACAGCAAAACTATTTTTCTTTCAGTAATTTCATTGTTGACGAAAATCTTTTAATTCTGACGATCAAATATATTAGTATTGACTAATAAATTAATTTTTTGCCAAACTCCAGGAAAAAGTCAGGAGCTGACTTTGTTTTTCTACGTGTAACAAGAACAATCCTCATCACAATTTGTGGTGTAAATGTATGTAATATATATGTAAAATGCCCATTCCCCTAACGTGGTTTGAACACATGACCTAGTGATAGCTAGCTGGGTGTCTTACTGACTAAACTAAATTGACAAGTACTAGATATTTTAGCGAAAATGTATCATACAGATACGCATGTGCTTATTTCATTCTAACAAATAAATATAGAAAAAAAATATATTTGTATATGTTTTTTATTTATTATATATGATCCTGCAACAGCCAGTCTTGTCGAGTATATTATTTAACTTGGATGAAAATAAATTTTATTCGCTCTGATTATTACCTATACAGGAATACCTTGAATAGAGCGGTTTTGATTAGTACGGGTTTCGATGTAGTACGGTTAAGTTATTGCTGTACAAATTAATGTATAAGCTGAAAAAACGCATTAAATTATAAGACCTTGAACAGTGTGGTTTTGAATAGTACGGAAAATGTTGGTACAAATTAACCGCACTAATCAAAGTATACCTTTATAGTGACTTATCAAATTCTGATGGTAGAGTGGGGAAAAGTGAAAGTTGTAGTCTAGCTTTCACTGCATTTGAAACTGGTATACTTGGTGTCCACTGGTTCTACCACTACTCCATCACTCGCGAGTCTTGATTTAGTCATTTTCTGCATAACACCAAATATGACTGGCGTCAGGGGGAACATTTCATGATTAACCACCGAATTTGCTGTTTTTTTAAACTAAATTTTGGTTTAGCAAGTTTCGGCACTCAATCTGCATGTTGTGCATTGAAAGGCATGGAAACATGAGATTGTCCAGAATTTAGGCAAGCGTTACTGGCAGACAGAATAGGGATGTCATATTTATAATAATGACATCCATATCTATCCATATGTGTGCGCGCGTCTGTGTGTGAGAGAGACAGAGAGAGAGAGACAGACAGACAGACAGACAGACAGACAGACAGACAGACAGACAGACTATAATTAACTAATATGCAAAATAATACATTTTGGGGCAGCAAGGAGAGGTAGGTCACTACTTAGTTTTCTTCCTAGCTATTCTGCTAGATTTAACTGTTTTGCAGACACACTAACGTGGGCGAGTTTCTTTGTTTTGTTTTCCCACATACCAAGGACTTCACGCTTATCTTCCCTGACCTCCACTCGGTCAATTATCTTGCTTTGTCAAACTCCAAAAACAAAGTCAGGAGTTGCCTTTACTTTCCTACCGTAACAAGAACAACAAGAACAAGAACAAGAATCCTCACCAAAATATGGGGTGTAAACCGATATCTAAAATCCCCGTTCCTCTACCGTGATTTAGACTCACCACCTAGTGGTTGCTAGCTTGGTGTCTTACAGACTGAGCAAAATTGCCAGGTCTTAGATATTAATGAAAATGTATCATACACATACGCATCGGCTTATTTCATTGTAATAAATAAAGAGAGAGAAAAATATATTTTTATAATTTTTTATTTATTATATATACAATACAAACGTTGAACTAATCATCTTCAGTCGGAATAGAAGTAGGAGTGGAGTTTGACCCTGCAGCAGCCAGTCTTGTTTTTCTTTTTTCTTTTTTTGTGGGGAGGGGGGGGGGCTAATTGTCTGTATCTACCTCATTCGGTTTTACTCCACATTTCTGAAAAGATGTTTTTTTCTTTGACTTGCCGAGTGACTAAATTTCACAGAATTTTAAGGTGTTACCAGTGCCGGATTAGCTACGTAGCAAAAGTAGCATAGGCTACGAGCCCCGCAATTTCAAGGGCCCCGCGCTAAATGCTTGCAAGCTATCCGATCCAGTGATCCCGCAATAACTCAATTGCAATGGTACTTTACTCCCCTCAACTTTCACGAACAACTGGGTGTTTTAAAATTAGCGATTTTAACCAATTATCACCTTTTAATATGTATGTGTAATTTCTTAATTTGGGAGGGGCCAGTAGCATATGTTATAAAGGGGTTATAACATATGCTACTGGCCCCGCACTACTACAATCCGACCCTGGGTGTTACCAAGTATCAAATTTATTTTCATCTCGCGGGGTCAAGGGTTTTGCGTCCGTCGTCCGTTTTGCGTCCGTTTTGCGTCCGTTTTGCGTCCGTTTAAAAAAATAATATATATAATAAGAGCCGTGTTTGTCACACTTTGTATCAGTAGCTGCTATCAGCCCGCCCCCTTCCAACCCTCTTATTAAACGACCTAACATTTTCTCCTCTCTTCCTTACTACCCTCTTATTAAACCACCTAACTTTCTTTTCTCCCCTCTCCCTTCCTACCGTTTCTGTCACTCTTATAGTATCAGTAGCAGCCATCGGCCGAGCCTGTTGTTGTATATTTATGATAACCGCCAGCGAAGCGAATGTTCTTGAACTAGTATATATTCAATCGAGATGTGGGGTGAAAGAAAAATATATATTTTTCAAAAAGGTTATTAATCTTCAAACTCTTGATCTGAGGGTATCACTTGGACTCAATCAGATCCTGCACAGTCCTTATTATGGACGGATATTGATAAATGCCTCTTTTTGTACAAAGAAATAACGGCTGTCTACTCTCCCTAAAATTATTTGGGCAAGACACGGCAGCTAATTGATGCTATGCAGTTAGTTATGACAGATGGGGGGGTTGAATTAGAGCGACTATAATCCACACATATAATAATTAGCAATGTGCAAATGTCTACTATCACGCTAATATCGTAGTAAAATATCGTGTTTGTCTTCTGGCGTAGTAAAATAGAATTGCATATTTTGTTGATGTAATAAAAATTCTGAATTTGAAGAATAATACAAATATAAAAAGTAATAAAAAAAAAAAGATAATAAGATTTCGTTTGTGGTAGACGGAACGCTATTCTCCAATCACACTGCAATACAAATCTCTTTTATCTACGTATATCTACATATATATAAAATGCAACGTGTATCCATATATTTCATATATGCCGTCATTTTTTACGGCATGGGTAAACTAGTCCACACATAATAAATAGCAATGTGTTGTTGTACTCTGTCACGCTAAGGGACGCAAAGGTACGTAAATGTAGAATTTTATGTTCTGATGACGTAGTAAAAATAGTGATTAAAAATATATATATAAAAAATAATAAAAACAAAAACATAAAATAATAAAAATCCGTTTGTGGCCAAGATAACTCTATTCTTCAAGCTGACTGCAATGCAAATCTCTATTATCTACGTATATAAAATTTAATGCGTATCCATATATTTCATATAGGCCGCCATTTTTTTTTACGTCACGGGTAAACTGGGTTTTTATATAATATTTTAAAAGTCACTGATAAAAAAAATAGTTTTTCTTGACGGTCTGTCCCGTTTATGTAAAACCTACATTGCCTCTACGAAATAAATCTCTATTTCCCTACGTTCAATCGGCGTAAGAACGGATTAACCCCCGTACATCTATTAATCCATTCGGCGGGCTCTCTTCTCGCTACTTGTTCCCTGTTTATTTATCTACCCTAATGCGCATGCGTTGATAGGATTTTAATAGCGCTTTACGAGAAACGAATAGTATGTTCTCGGACGAAAATCCGGATAATTAATAGTCAGGGCGAAGACGAAGACCCTCGGTCCAAAGTCAGCCGGATGAAGACATCTGCGCATTGAAATTCGTTGGGAAAATCGCCCCCTTGAGGAACCGCATTTCGCGTTCCTATTCCCTCAAATCCTAGTCTCGCTCCCACCTCCTCACGCCCCTTGCCACACAGCTAAGAGATGGATGAGTTTGACCAGTGCATGTGGGCGAGCGGGTGTGTCGGGTGACAATGGTCTAATAAATAAAAGGCCCACGCTGATTGGCTAGAGAGACCGTTTCGCATTATCACGAAATAAATCTCATTACGGTGAGCTGAAATGAAGAGCGGCTTAATTATGATGGTAATAAACGTTCTCACCCATTGGCACTCCCGAGCCGAGATTTCCCCCCCCCCCGAATTCACCAGTCAGGGTTAGAGTGAAGACAACAGAATTGCCCCACCTCACTAATGGAGCCATTCGAAACCCGGTGTCTAGTTACGCTCTGACGGGGGAATTACCATAGGTGAGAAGTGACAACGATATTGTGTCAGAGAAAATAGATTTTCACATATTGCTAACTTATTTGGGCGATGGTTAGACGTTACGAGAAAGGAACGAGCTGGGTAGTAGCTACGTATGATAAGTTTATGCGAGGTTTGCATCTATATTGTAACCGTTAGGACATCAGAAGATGAGACTGACCAAAAGGTTTCACATTCTAGCTTAAGAGCGCCGATCTCGTTTCTCGAAAGTCGTGTTCAATCTCTGGGTCAAGCAATGCAGGGGAACATCAGTTCAATGGAGAAGGTTGCTAAGTCTGATATCTCTAGAAAAGAAGCTGGACGTGGCTAATAAACAAAGGATATGGAGAAGATACTCTCACTTGATCAAATAAAGATTACCATTCAACATTCCTTGAAAATTACCAGTAACGGCAGACACCCGAGGAAGGCCTGAGAGTACAGTGGCCGAAACTTTGTGATAAAAACAACTAAAATAAGGATGCACATCCAAAAGAACTATTGTATAACAAGACTGGCTATTGCAGGATCAAACTACACTCCAACTTTTATTCCGACTGAAGATGATTACTGCAACTTTTGTATTGTATACATATTAAATATGATAAATTGTCCAAGACTTGTCTTAGGTCAGTTATTAAGATGGATCCTAGCAATCACTGGGCTGCGAGTTCAAATCACGGTAGAGAAACAGGGATTTTACATATCGGTTTACATCCCAAATTGGGGTGAGGATTGTTCTTGTTGTTCTTGTTACGGTAGGAAAGTAAAGTCAACTCCTGACTTTGTCTTGGAGTTTGAAAATAATAAAACCTCGTCTCAAAATGTTCAGACAGAAATTATCAAAAGATGAACCTACCAAAAAGGTTTCAAATTCTGCCTACCGATCGCTGATGTCATTTCATACTGTCTTTGGGGTGTCCATTTTATGGATGAATAAACATTGAATGCAAATAGTCTCATTTAGTTCTTTATTGGTTGATTTTCAGTTAAAAACAATGCGCAAAAAGTGTGCCATTAACAAAACTTTAGCATAAGCATTTGGGAGGCACATTTGTTCAGAATTCTGCGTTACGTGACACAACATCACTTTATCACACCCTGGTTCAACCCAAGAGGTGACTATTTTGCAAGCCATTCACACTCTATACGTACAAAGTTAATAAAGGCTGAGAGTCATTCATCCGAAATTAGATTGTTCGGAAGCTTCTATGATTCGGAACAAAGATTTTAAATCAATAGTCATTAAACTGTAAGAGTTTCATAGATTGAACTCAACGCCCTTATTAGTCCTGGCGCTGTAATAGGGTTCCGTGGGACTGTTTGAGTTGACTAATGGACATTGGGTAGACATTACAGATCAGTTGCACAAACATTTTAGGGCCATTCTTTATAATGGCGGATTTTCGATATATATATATATAACCATAAAGATCATAAAGAAACCGATATTTTAAAACAGCGCGCCAATGAGACGTTTTAGCGTGCTCTGACAGAAATGTTATGTAGCAGTGACCTTGACCTTGATCTGCATATGGTCCGACGATTGCACTAGCATGACACTCGGAGTCACCATGGAGCACTGAACTTTCGGTGTATACATATATATATATATATGTGTGTGTGTGTGTGTGTGTGTGTGAAATCAAATAATAGATAATATTTATATCCGACAGTATATGATAATTATAAAGACATTTATTAGTTGGGAATCTATATTTGCTCGGCGTCGGTGTGAGCGATATAGAAAAGAAGCAACAATGGTGGACAGATCTTCCCGAACATAAAAGAGAAAGTCAGAAAAGGGAAGAAAGGCGAAAACAACTCCAACAGGAACAGAGCCAACGCACTAGAGAGAATAAACCCTCACAACCAGGTGATAGACAGATTAACTACCCACGGATCAACCATCAACTAATCAACCGCCATCAATTCAACCATCACTTGAACAACACAAACAAATCCGTGGAGGGACAAACGCAATATAGAAATGACAGACATAAAAACGACGCCCGTAAAAATCAACATAATACTAGACGACAAGATAAACACAACTACCCCAATTCATACACGAATGCTGCGAACAACACCACAACACATACAAATCAAAACAGAAACTTCAAAACAAGAACGTACAATGACAAACAATATTCTTGAGAAACGGGCCATACACTATTCATCAGCCAATGCTTCCGCAGCAGAAAATTCCCAAGACAACAAAATGTAGTAGAAAAAAATAACTATTTTTTAGGGAACGCAAATCAGGTAAGAGAATTAACCTAAGTGATCAAACCTAAAATAATTAACCTGTCATCATACAAATTAACTAATGATCAAATAAATGTACTTAAATTAGTTCTGTCCAACCCCTAAAAGTAATTTAACTGAATTAAAAGGAGACCTTAAAGAATTCGAACGTAAATGTAGATTAAGAGAAATGTTTCTTGACTCCGATAACAGGGACGACTGCCTAGTAAAGAACAAATCTAAATTCTGTCCTCACAAGGGAAGAAATAAAGACCTAGGCACCTACTTCGAAGTAAGCTGACTATCTCATATTGGATTCAAAAATATCCCGACGTAATACATCCAATATTTAACGAAGAGTTCAGTATAGATAGCATATATTTAATTCTAAGAAATAACTCATTTCAATTTAATAATAACTACATTCAAATTCTGGGAACTGCAATGGGAACTAAAATGGCACCAGCATACGCCACCCTCACTTTAGAATACTTAGAGGAAGCTTTATATGAAAACATAGAACTAAAATACGGAAACGAAATGAAAAATAATTTCATAAAATCATGGAAGAGATACATAGATGATTGTTTTATCTTCTGGAGATGATATCTTTTTCATGTTACAACATTTACAAACAAATATAAAATTTACCGTAGAACATAGCCTTAAAGAAATTCCCTTTTCGGACATCTTAATTAAAAATGAAAATAGTAAAATCATTACAGACATTTACCGTAAACCTACGGACACCCAACAATATCTTCACTTTAAAAGCCATCACACGAAAAATTGTATAAAATATATCCCTTACCCCTTAGCACGTAGAATCTGCACCACTGTCACTGACAACAATCTAGAAAAAATCCGCATAGAAGAACTACGTCAAACTCTGTGCCAGAGAGGGCATCCTATATCTTTAATAAACAAGGGGATAGAACTAGCTGAACAAATACCACTAACCGGATTAAGGAACCCCATAAGAAACAATAGAGACCAACCGCTAGCATTCGTATCTACTGATAACAAATGCAATCCAGAACTATTCCTTGAAATATATCAAAATTTAAATCAATTCAAAAGAAATGATAAGATAAAAAATTACTTAAAAGCAAACGTCAACCTAAAAATGTTAAACAAATTTTAACAATTGAATGCACGAATTGCAATGAATAACAGAGTGTCACTCCACAAAAGCAATATCAAAATCCCCGTCAAACATCGTAGCATGCAAGTGACAAGACATACGTCAATATATCTATAATATATTTTAAATGAGAAATGGCATTAGTTGAATAAGACTCAAAATATGATACCAACTTAGTGTGGCACCTGATGTATTTGTGGAGAGGCATGAATCCGGGCTTCCCTTCACCCTGTCCTCATGCCAGCTATCAGTTTTGTGGCTGATATTTTACTGTAGTACATGGTGGAAAAGACAGGAATTCTCCTCATTCAGTCCACCCGGAACCCATCCCTCAGAGACTATTACCTCATTGCAATTACAGAAGAGGGTCAGAGTATTTCCTGATGTATACGGTTAACAACGATTAAATAGGATAAATACATTAATTGTTATAAACAGAGCGCTGGGTCCCTTTTTGTTTTAAATAAAACTTACTTTCGAAAAATCATTATCTATTGACAAAGATTTGATGCGATGGAGATGAAGGAAAGCAGAATTATTTACATTTAATCAAACTTTTGCGAGCATTGTGTTCTGTAGGCAGAAACTGGCAAACGTTGCGACATGCAGTTTCCACATGAATGTATTAGGTTGGTGCAAAAAGAATTGCGGTTTTTCTTATATTAAAGTCTGATGCTTATTTTGGAATGAACTATTATTTAACTATGCTCATGGAATATACCATTTTAAAGAGTGAATTTAGCTATATTTATTTAAGCTGAACGTTTTCTTATCACTATTTATTCTGGTTTATTTGAGGCTGTCAAATCAAAGATGGAAAAAATCAAATACAAGCAAAATGAGACGCAAAGCAGCGGAAACTGCTCGCAATATCAACCAAGTATTTGTCCATGGGGACCGTCAACGAACGTACAGCTCAACATGGGTTCCAAAAACTTCGAAACGGAGACGAAAGCTTTGAAGATGAAGAGGGTCGTGGACGTCCTTCTGCGACTGGCGACATCCAAATGAGGGCCATTATTGAGACGGATCCACGCAAAACAACTCGAGAGGTTGCAGAGGAACTAAACGTTGTTGACCATTCAACAGTTGTTGGACATTTGCACAAAATTGGAAAAGCAAAAGAGCTCGAGCTGAACGAAAACCAAAAGAATTGCCGTTACGAATTCTGCTTTGCGCTTCTTTTGCGCAACAAAAACGATCCATTTCTTGATCGCATTGTGACATGTGACGAAAAATGGATTCTGTACAACAATCGACGGCGTTCCGCGCAGTGGCTGGACAGAGATGAAGCACCAAAACACTTCCCCAAACCAAACCTGCATTAAAAGAAGATTATGGTCACTGTCTGGTGGTCGGCAAGAGAATCATCCACTACAACTTTTTGAATCCTGGCGAAACCATCACAGCAAAGAAGTATTGCCAAGAAATCGGCAAAATGCACCAGGAACTGCAACGTTTACGTCCAATATTGGTCAATCAAAAAGGACCAATTCTTCTCCATGACAACGCCCGACCGCATATCGCGCGAATGACCTTGCAGAAATTGAACGAACTAGGCTACGAAACTCTACCTCACCCAGCTTACTACGGAATATGATGAATGTAAATACATAGAGTATCCCCACCAAATGCCTGCATTCATGCTTCAAAGATCGGCAATTTGAAGGAGAGGGGGAGTTTTATTATCACCAAGTTCGATCACTAATCATTATCGCTGTGATGTAGATTTATCTAAATGAAACATTTCCAGGCAGATGGATTGGGGGAATAAGCGATGTTAGATCATCATCATCCGCAGCAGCAACAGCAGCAGCCTATTACCCTATTAACGTTGGACATAGATCTTCCACAAGAATCGTCAGACCTCTCGGCCGTGGGCGCCGCGGAGTCAATATTTTCTGAACTTATTTTTGCCGGTCACTATTTCACATATGATCTCTGGGGATTCACGATGTGAGTCGTGATGTCCAACGGTTGTCTGACATTCTTGCTACAGTGAGGAGTGAGTAATGATCAGCGACAATACAACGACAACACTACTAGCGCTATTGAAATTCATCAAGATCAGCTTAGTTTGGCAAAAGGCCAAATCAAAGGAGCAGAGTTGGAAGATTGTATTGTGTGAACGTTCTAAATGGTACCGGGTCTCGAACATCATACTTAAAGACTAGTGGGAAATACGCACTTAGTCACGAAGCAAGCTCATGGTGACTGGTGATATTCCTGCCTTGAAAAGCGACATTTGAAATTCTAGCTTGTACTGGGACTCAAACACCAAACTTGAACACTGGTGGGAAATACGCACTCAGTCACGAAGCAAGCTCATGGCGACTGGTGATCTTTTTAAGATAGTCAATATATAATTTGGACGTTTAAATTATTACACTATTTTTCTTTTGTCTCTCTATTATCATTTTTATTATTATTAGTTGGACAATCTCGTTAATCACAATTATTTTGTCTTTCTAAAATATGTTCGCATCTCCTCAATTATCATTGACTCTTGTGTTTTATTATCAATATTACGAGGTCTGTTCAGAATGTAATTAGCCATTTTGAATACCTCGAGAACTGGTTGCGCGACCTTGATGTAACTTGGCAACCAATCAGAAAGGAGATTACTGCGCATGCCTGAAAGGCACTCTCCTGTAAGGTTACTCAGTCGCCAGTGAGACGCCATTGAATGAGCTTGTGTAGTGCGTTACCGTCGCATTTGCAATGACCGAGCATGTCCATTATTCACGTCTCGAGCAGGGTTTCTGGCAAAACATCGCGCCGCTCAGGTCTGTTAACCTCCCTACAGTCCAGACTTGGCTCCCTGCAACCTCTGGCTTTTTGCCATTAAAAGGGAGGAGATTCCAAACCGTGGGCGAGATTAAAGTGAACGCAATCTGGAATGGTGGAAGGGTTTCTGGGATAAGTGTGTGATTTCCCAAGGGGACTACTTTGAAGGGGACTAAGGCATTGCCCTAGGTAGGCTCTTTGTTAATATTAAATGGTTGGATACTTTCTGGACACACCTCGTATAAGTGATTATTAAATTGTAATTTATTTATCTTACCTTGTGACAGCACAAGACAGAATGGGGTGGGGAGAAAGATTGTGTTGTGCCAATTTAACATCGAGCGAGCGTGAGTGTGAAACTTTCCTTACATTGTGCCTAATACAATCATAATAACGTTTAAAATTGAAAACGAGAAGTTA
>VCCN01004112.1:6714745-6731624 GCA_006491835.1 Architeuthis dux | reverse complement strand
AAAAAATTATTTTTGTTAGACAATTTTAAGACGGGTTACAGTACTTTCGTCTACATCATCTTAACAAATATCAGTTTTGTCTAAATCACTTTGGAATTTTTCTCCCTCTCACTCGAAAAACCACCTTTGGATCCACCCCAAAATTTCATCAATTCTTCCTCAGCCCATTCGACAAAATGTCATTGAAATTCATTGAGAACTCTTGGAGATATTGTTGGGACAAAAGTGATTTTAGACCAAAGTGATTTTTGTATCTATGCATCTATGTGCATCTATCACCTGATCACGTTATCTGGTTTTGTCATCCTCGTACATGTTTTCGACATCCATATCGATACCCAACAAATCTCGCTTCATTGTTTGCTATCAATCTGTTCAGCATGCTCTCTTGTCTTAAGAGACTTCACTCACCTGCTCCTCACTCATATGTGAGGTGAGGAAGTGAAGAAGAAGAGACGGTGCTGGGAAGAACAAATTGGTTCGCTATATATTTATTTTAGATAAGCCCCAACTCAATCCTCGCCGATTCGATTGTAGGTGTTTATATCATCCTACTTTCGTTGATTTCTACTCTTACCAGATTGACTGCTCAGAGAAAGGGATTTATGTTCTTAACTGATACCAAACCCATTTCTTCGGTAACATTAGATTTAATTTTTATGGGTTTTTTTCTTTCGAATCGAATCGTATGGTATCGAATTATTTTTTTTATCGGACCTCATCATTTCAGCTTTATTTAAAAAGATTTTTTTAACTTATTGCTCTCAAAAGCTTTGAATAACATTGTAAAAATTAAACAATGATTAAACATACGTAGTTAAATTATTTATTTTACTTATGCTGTTTGATACGTGACCAATGTCTTCATTAAGTTTCATAGATTAGCGACATCAGAGACACAAGCTAAATTTTATCCTGATATGAATCGTTACAGCTATGAAAAGTTGGCTATGAAATAGACAATGGCTATTAATTTTGCTATGAACTCGCCTGCTATGAATCCGTTTGCTATGTGATCTATATTAACCCAACATAGCGTACCAACGGAAGACTTTAGATAGGACCTCTGACCCTCAGACTACAATTAGCTTATCCATCACACATTACAGTTCAATACTTCTTTCATATACCGTGTGTGTATGTGGGGGGAGGGTGATCTTGAAAATGCACAACACCTTTGGAATTTCCAAGAACAAGTGAATTATGAGAATCTCGAAAGAAAGAAAAAACAATTTTGTGACTGTAGGCTGTCAGTGGAAAAGAAAATATTCAATTCTTCTCGTCCGTTAAGTTCACCTCCTTATCAAACAGGAGATCCTTCTTAGTTTCCGAAGTTTTCTTTGATTGACAAGGAAAATTACAGATGTTCTCTCCCTCGCTCTCTCAGCAGTCATATCGTCTGCTACTTTACATTGTGTGCTACCCGTCTATGTTCGTTAAGAAAGTATTTCTTTGGAATCTGATACCAAAATCCGATGGTAGACTTGGTTGACCATCGCCAATTGAGATTACTAATTAGCTCTCCAAATAACTGCCTGTTATCTTGGTCAGTTTTAATAATGGACACCGGCAATTCGGCATTGTTTCATATTTACTGCTTCAGTCCAAAGATTCAGACTGAACAACTGAGCATGCGCGAAGGTTAGTTCATTCTATAAGCCAATATTTAACCTTGCCCACCGATATCAATTATATCCCTGTTGAAACGGCGTTTCTTCTTTTCTACCCATGAATCCTCTGTACCTGTGGTCTTCAAACTTTAACTACTCGGAACCCTTCTCAACAATTAAATGTTCTAGGGAACCCCCTTAAAAAACAACTTTCCTTTGTAGACGTGGATTGTTATCTGAGTCGTCAAAACTGTTTCCTGTGAAAGGTTTAGAAGTCAATAATTATCTTACTTAGCAGTCCAATCTGTCGTCTGCTAAATAGAGTCCATAACTAACTAACCCAGAAGGTTATATAGGTATATGAACAAAGAACTTGGAGAGTCTACTCTGCACACATTGATTGGGTAAAAATCAATAGTCAAGTATTTATACCCACGCATGTGTAGAAGTCACTTTTCTATAAACAGAACACCACTCAGAAGAGCTCTGATACCCAAGGTAGGTAACTTTCGTCCCGCGTTTCTCTCTATGCATATAAATCTATGCACCACGTAGAAGTCACTTTTCTGTAAACAGAACACCATTCAGAAGAGCTCTGATACCCAAGGTAGGTAACTTTTGTTTCGCGTTTCTCTCTATGCATATAACTCTATGCACCACTTAGAAGTCACTTTTCTGTAAACAGAACACCACCCAGAAGAGCTCTGATACCCAAGGTAGGTAACTTTCGTCTCGCATTTCTCTCTATGCATATAACTCTATGCACCACGTAGAAGTCACTTTTCTGTAAACAGAACACCACTCATAAAAACATATGTATGTAACTATTAGATTTTGGCATTGTTTATGGAATTATCCGAATGTGTATAAACCCAAAATGAAAATACACACTCGAATGGAAAGAGAAAGAACGAAGATTACTGAGGTAAAATAGACATATGACCGACTACCGACTGAACAGCGTCCGTGTAACGTAAATAACCAAGATGTTTTTAATTAAAAAGGCAAAATGTTGTTATTTTCTTATATAAAATGTATTGTTCGTGTTAAAGAAATGAAATCAATAAGAAATAAAAGCTGTGAAGGAATCATTTATGTAATGAAGAATTATTAAGTACGTTGCGAAAATGTCACTTTTGCAGAACCGCTGGAAAGGTTGCACGGAACCCTGGGGTGCCGCGGCACACAGTTTGAATACTGCTGCTGCTCTACAATCTCCTACAATTTGATGGCGATGAGCCGTGTGAGAATTGTTCACGATACAAACAAGTCTGACGCCATTGCTACATCCACTCATATGTGTTTATGTATCTCTCTCTACCGCATATACGCACAACTTTGTGTGTTTGTGTGTGTGTGTTTGTGTCTGTGTGCGTGTGTGTGTGTGTGTGTGCGTGTGTGTGTTTGTGTGTGCGTGTGTGTGTGTGTAATAGCTATATTCTATCAACAAGGTTTGCACCAGATCCTGACCAATGACAATTCCAATTCCCGATTATCAACGCACAACATACAGATTAAGCGTCGAAAATTACTCAAACTTATTTTAGGTAAAAAATTGCAATATTTGCTGTTTAATCTTTTTTTCCCCCTACCATCAGAAATATTTACTTTGTTAGTGCAGAAAATGTCTAAAGCGAAGCGGGGGAGTAACGGTAAAGTCAGTGGGGGCGATAAGAAAAACAGAAACCTTACTTAAAATAGAACTATGATTATTGTTTCATTTTCCATAGTGGGGGGCACTATCACCAGAATTTACTGTCACAGATCTATCAGGCCATCTTTCTTTTTTGCCCCCTCTCTCATTAAAGGCGTGCACACAAACATAGAAACAGGCATCCAAATGTATCTAATATATTAGAGTGAATGAAAATTTTAACGTATTTGTTTCTTTTACAACACCCAACTTTTGTATTGAGAGAGAGGGTAATTACAATTACAACACTGAAGTAATTAAACTAACTACAATGGGGACAAATTCAAGCATTAGATATCCGGCCACTGAACATAATTATGATTATAACTATTTAAGAGGTTAACATCAAAACTGATTTCTTGTGAGACCGCCCTCCCATTGCATTTGCTATTTCTGCAATGCAGCCATTAAATCTGAATGTTCGTAAGTCGATTAATTCGCAAATCGAAGTGTGTCCATATTTAGAAATGTCGTTAATTCTCGTCAAAATAGACCTTATTAAAATCTCGGAAATACTGCGTCAGGGACAAATAAAGTCGTAATAAAATCCTTGAAACATTTAACAGGACCCATACGGTTCCTAACAACAATGATGATAATGAAAATGAATAATAATATTCATAATAGAGCATCAAATCTGTAGTTATTTGATTTTAACGGCACAATGACCCAGGCTTATTCTGCCATTTTGCAAGATAAATGGCTATTACGGTGAAAGAAGGTGATCACATCAAGAGTAAATGTGTTAATCTTCAAATTCTCTTCAATACTTACTGGAAATAATGACTACGTAATAAGAGTAACAATAGAGAAGGGATCACAGCTCATCTCGAAAAGACGTTTCTTCAGTTCATCTTCGTTTAGATTAGTCTATCACTAAACGTGAGTGTGAAGATTGTGTTACGCCAGTCTTCTAAGTGAAGAGAGCCTACGTGTCTTGTAAATAAACTTTCGAGATTTTAGTTTTTATCAGGGCACCGTACAGGGGCGGATTGGGAGCCCGAAACGGCCCGGTCAAACAACTAAAATCGTCCCATTGATGTAGGCTATGATTTTGGCGAGCTCAGCGAATCCACACAGCTGGTGTTTCGGGGTGCTGTAAGCCCCCGAGAAAATTTGACCAATTACATGGATATTTTGAGGCAATATTAATGAGTATTAGAACATATTCTAAGTATTTCATCTGATTGGCTTATGATCGCTGAAATAGCCTTATTTTAACTTTTAAAACATAAATATCAAGAAGGAGTTCAATTGTCCGAAGAACCATTTGAATTTCAAGAGATGTTTGGACTATTGATATATTTTTTTTTTTACCAATGGTTGAAATGTTTTTACTAATCTAACTATGACTGAAGAAATCTGTTTGCATGCACCGCGATTACTCGACAACAAGGTTTACTGTTACATATTTGTATTTGAACTGCTCAGATTTACTTTCCGAACGGCACTTTTTCGATTAGAACAGCACATTTGAAAAACATGTACATAAGGTCAAAAGTACTCAAGTTATACACACACACACACAATACGAAAATGGCATAGCTGAACACATGTCCCTCTGTGTTGGTTAGCATATTACCAACACCCACATCGATGTTGAAATACTGACTACGATCTCTAACCGCCGATGATGAAGTTTTTACTTTGAAATATGTCCGGAAAAAACACATAACAAATAAACTTCCATATATACACAATACTCCTGTTCTAGATTGTGCTAACCTCTACCACGTCTTACCGGCAAACTTTCTATCTCGTCTCTCCATCCTGTGTCTGGTCTTTTCCTATTGCGTTTACTAACAATCGGTTAGTCTTTCCCCCCGTCATCTCTTCTTGCTAAGTGACCAGCACATCTCCATTTTTGCTGCTTAATTATTTGTATAATGTCCTTCACTCTAGTCCCCCCCTCTGATCCATGTTGATATTATCCTTGTTATCCCTAACATTGCTCTTTGCACGGCTCGCTGTGCTATTCCAAGATGGTTTTCAGCTCGTTTTGTTAATTTCCATGTTTCGCATCCGTAAGTCATGGTTGGTATTTATGCAACCGTTGTATACTTTAGGCTTTAAGCACATTGGCAAGGTTCTCTTCAGAATGTCTCTGTTCATACCAAATTATTTCCAACCTATCGTTATGCGTAGTTTTATTTCACAGTCATGGTCTTTCTCTATCTGTATTACCTGTCCTAGGGAGACCTCTTCTAAAGCCTCTCCTATCTTTAGGGTCTTTGGGGAGACTTTATCGTTGAACATTACTTTTGTCTTTGTTCTCTTCATCTGTAAGCCTACTTTTTTACTTTCCCTATTTAGATCAGTTAGCATGTTTTGTAATTCTTCGGATGCTTCCGATGTCATCGGCGAATCTTAAGTGGCTTAAGTATTCTCCGTCTATGTTTATTCCCATTCCCTCCCAGTCAGCTTTCCGAAAGATGCTTTCAAGGCTTGCTGTAAATAGTGTAGGTGATATTATATACCCTTGTCTTACGCCTTTTGCAATCTTTATCTTGTTTGTATCTTTATGTAGTCTAATTATTGCAGTGCCATTTTCGTATATGTTGGATGATTTGTATGTAATTCTTGTTAACACCTTGTTCACGCACTGCCGTGTGTTCTACCGAATCAAATGGTTTCTCATAATCTACAAAGGCCAAACAGTGTGGTTTGTTGTATTCTAAGGACGTTTCAATTAGTTGAGTTATTGCATGTAGGTGGTCTATTGTTGAGTAGGCGCTTTTGAAGCCTGCCTGCTCGCTTGGTTGATTTTTGTCTAGAGTGCCTGTTAATCTGTTTGTGAGTATTTTTGTGAATAGTTTATATATGTTAGGTAATAGTGTAATAGGGCGGAGTTGCTAATGTCGTGCTTAACTCTTTTCTTGTGGAGTAGTATTACTATTCCTAGACAGAAGTCTTTAGGATCTTTTCTTTCTCCTATGCCTTGTGTGAATAGTTGTGCTAGTCCTTTGTGCAAGATTTCTCCTGCATCTTCTAGAAGATCTCTCGTTATGCCATCCTCGCCTGGGGCTTTACCGAGTTTCATATTTCGTAGTGCAAATACTACTTCTTTTACTGTTATGTCTGGGATATCGGTAGTATCTATAGGTTGATTAGTTTGTGGTATTTCTATTTTTGAAGCGTACACATTTTCGTAGTATTCTTTCGTTATTTTTGTCAATTTATCCCTATTTTTGATAATTTTGCCATATGGTCAAATAAAGGAGAGGTAGAACTTTTAGTTACTACACTTTCCTCACTGGCCATGGTGAACGCCAAACAACTTGTCTGCTAAATGAAGTAAGTTGGAAAAAATATTCTCTGAAATCTACCTCTAAACGGCAAATGTTGAGAGAGGGAGAGGCATTCAATAATTCTGAAATCTTATAATTGTGACCTTGCATACATATAAAAATAAAATGATTGCTTGATTTTCCACGAAACTGAAATTATTAAGCAATAATAACTCAAATTACTCGATAGAAATTGATATACATATCAGTATATGACGTAATAATCTTTTATTGAAGAAGGAGAATGTTATATATAATATGCAGTTATTCAAATAAATAAGTTGTACACTTTTCTTTATCTTCTATGTATTAATACGCGTAACGACTACCTTATCTATATATCATGTCACGCTAGAGACAACGCTCTAAGAGGGAGTGGAAAGAGAGAATTGGAAACACGAAAACCATCACTGCGCTGTGCAACGCACCCCACCTCCGTTAACACGGCATCCACAGACCCACTGTAAATTAAATGGGCAGGGGACAGGCAAAATATTATTTTGTTGAAGAGTAAATCGTTGCCCTCCACCAGCGCGGCAACCCCGACTCATTGTTAAAAAATGGGCAGCGAATAGGCAAAATATTAATTTATTGAAGAGTAAATCGCTGCCCTCCACCAACACGGCAACCCAGACTCATTGTTAAAAAAATGAGCAGCGCACAGGCAAAATATAATTTTGTTGAAGAGTAAATCGCTGTCCTCCACCAGCACGGCAACCCTGACTCATTGTTACAAAATGGGCATGGGACAGACAAAGTATTATTTTGTTAAAGTGTAAAACGCTGAATTTAAAAGTATTTTAAAATTGAAGCGAATGAAGGTGAGGGTGGAGAAGGAGAGGGAAATTTGAGAAAACCGTTTGCAATGAAAGCAAAGGGGAGTAAAAAAAGGTTTTAAAAAGACGGAAGAGGAATAAAAGAAAGGGTAAAGAAGAATCGTAGTAAAGGAAATATGAAAGAAAAAAGAAAGAAGAAAGGATTACATCGTAGAAATTAATGATTGATAGATAAGAAGGCGTGGATGGAGTGACATGTGAAATAATTAGATCTTTTTTTATCGAGTTACCGTATTTGCCGGCATATAACACGCACATCAATTTTTGCAGGCATATTCTCGAAAAAATAAAATACCCTCCGCGCGCCCCCATTTTCCTTGATCTTCACAGCCCTCCACACTAGCGGGTTATTTTAATACTCTTATCTATTCAAATCTATATTAACCCCCTCACGGTGGCTGGCTGTTTACATTATTTGCATAGTGCAGTGACGTTAGTAAACAACTGATAAAGCGTTCACCTTCCGGAAAATACGGTAAATATTTTTTTAAACCGTAAAGTACTAGTACAGTATTAAACAAATACAAACTGCTGACATTTTTTACTACTTTCTCTAAATGCCTCCTCAATAGTGGATCACATTTACTTACAGTGGTGGAAATAAGGCGTGGTACGCGGGAGTACGATATGGATGGATGCCGGCGTCCAGAAGGTTTTGTGGAGGAAAGAAGCTGATCTATTGATGAGTATCAGGTCTTCTGTGAGGAAGGTTTTGTGGACGCTGGCTTGAGCGTGAGATTTCTCCATAGTAAAGGCTTTTTAAAAATGACTCCATTTAAATACGATCAATGGCAAAAAAAGGAACAGCAACGAAGGAATAAACGAAAGAGACAGTCCTCAAGAAAGGGACGAACATTTCTTTATTCAAACAAAGTTGTAGATTTTGTTAATGTTGATGTGTGCGTGTGTGTATATGTAAAGGTCCATTGTCGGTGTATATGTTTCTGGTGGGTTTGCCACCGTGTAAATCATGTTTTGGCTAAAAGGTTTTTCGAGATGACAATGTGTGCGTGTGAAATGAAGTGGGATTGTCTTACTTAGAGTTTGGGCCGGATTATTGGCGTGTTAGGATAATCTGGGATTCTGCCCCCGGAGCACGTGGCCCAAGAGCCAAGGGTGGGAAAAGCGGAGCGAAACACGGCACGTCTGTACGTTAGGCTGGACCGAGGAGAAAGAGGCTGATTCAAAGTTAGCGCCCGTCACGTGATGACTTGCTTGTCCCTGATTGGCTGTCACACGTGAGGACGCAAGAGAGGACGCGAGTTGACCGTGTGGGTAATTGGGGAATCCCCTTCACGGGAGACAATTCCGCTTTGACACGGCATATACCTACTTCTCAATTTTAGTGTAGGTTATATGATCTCAAAATGGCCCCGAAATTGGCCATATTTTGATTTAAAATTACCCACGGGCGCTTACAGTGCCCCCGGAACCCCCAGCTGCATGGGTTCACTTCGTTCATCCCTGGTGGACCTCTCTGTGAGCCCTAATAATAAATCTCAGATACAGCCTTACCATATACCTAGTTCCCAAAACCTATTTCCATCACTGTTTACTTAGTAAGATGAGAAAATGTCCATCATCTATTAATAGGGGCGTACCGAGTTGGGAGGGGGTGCCGCAAATTACGTATTTATTTATTTTTAGTAAAAAAAAAAGTAAATATGTACGTAGTTTTAACTTTTTTTACAAAACATAAGTAAATACGTAGTTTTAATTTGATCAAAAGTTTATATTAAACAAAACAAGGATAAAAACAACTATTTTCTTTTTACAATCCAAAGATTATATAATCAAACAATAAGTAAATACGTAGTTGTATTCGCTAATTAGGCAATTTCGCTGATTCAGCGTAACATAATACAATACAAAAGTTGCAGTAATCATCTTCCGTTGGTGTAGGAGTGGAGTTTGACACTGCAGCAGTCAGGCAAGCTAAATTTGAATTTTAAAGCAATGGATCATCATTATTCGTCTCTTATTGCACTTTTTATAGCCCCCCCCCATCCTTTATATGGATAAAATAAATATGGATCTATGGCTCATCGATAACTATACAATAGACTTTTAGTTACAAATAACTTATTTAAGTAGATAGTGATGGCATTTCTTTCTTCTTGGAAATACAGGTTTCCCTAAAGCGTTCCTATAAAAAAATTTCGTAAGCCGAAATAGCGTAAAGCGAAGAAACAATTAACATTAATTTACATAGAAAAATATTTTGAGCGTTCTCAGACCCCAACATGGGGATGGTATGTTAGGCTGAGTTGCTGTAGGTTGGGGGTGATGGGAGATACAAGAGACTGGGGTGTAGGAGAGAGAGAGGGGGTGCGCGCTGCCTCAATATCGGCTCGTTGTAAAAAGAAAAACCGAACGCTATTTACTCCCTTTTTTTCGTAAAAGCGAAAACAATGGCATAAAACAAACATTCGAAAAGCCGGGGATACCTGTATCTGACTTTATTCAATTATTGAAACCCCGGGGCATGCCTAAAGGGAGTGGCAGTCCCCTGCCCCAGGGTGATCTAGAATTGCACGAAAGAGATGCAGTATCACATTTCCAGTTGTTCCTGGTGTCGTTTTTTCAATACCATTTAATCGGAGATTTGTACCTGTAAATTAAATTTAAATAACATTTTAAAATTTAAAAAAACAAAACAATTGCACTGTCTAAATTTTACACTGATTTCATATTTGTAACCAAAAAGCAGAAGAGACTCGTTTATTTTTCTTCATACTTAAAATTGAATACAGGAATACCTTGAATGGTACGGTTTTGATTCGTGCGGGTTTTGATGTAGTACAGTTACGGTATTGCTGTACAGATTAATGCAACTAAGTATAAGCTGAAAACAAAAACACATTAAATTATAATAAGACCTTGAGAAGTGCAATTTTGAACAGTACAGAATATTTTGGTACGAATTAACCGTACTAATCAAGGTTTACCTGTATGTAATATTGTACTTTGCGTCATTCAGAAATCAGTCTTCTTTTCGACGGGCATTTATTGGATCTAGCGATTAAAGGGAAATAACTTAATAAGAAAGATACTTGCTTACTTCCCTTTACTTGCCAGCTTTTTAAATGTCATTGATTTCTTTTTCTCTTTAACTTGTTCTATTAGAAAGCGTCAACCAAAATGTTAACATCAACATAGGTTTCTTCAGTTTTCACGTTGGTCTGGCTGGATGGATATCTATATATGCATGTATGTATCGCGCGCCCAAGCTGCATCAATGGAGCTAGAAGGCTGAAAATTTAAACATTTACTCCTTATTATGTCTAGAAAAAAACGTTTTTGGGGTTTCTTTTTTAAATCCCCCCCTCTAAATAGGTTTTTTTGGCAATGTAAGTTTATGTTGAATTGGTCCCGCAGTTTGTGTCCAGCATTCACGCTTTTTTTTAAAAATTCAGACCGTTTAGTGATCACTACCCAACAAAAGGCGAGATAAGTAACTAACCCCTTTTTCCAATTTTTCTAATTGATCACCCCCAATACGGCATGCTGCGAAAAGAAGTTGGGAAAGTGACTGGTTTCTATTGTCCTCATAGTAGATTTCCTTCTGTTTATCTATGGCCCAATATGCACTTGTAAGTACATCATAAAAAAGATTTAATCAAAATTACTAATATGTTAGAGCCAGATATTTTCTATAGCTTTGAGAAGGGTCATTAAAATTCAATTGGTTCTTCGGACGATTGAACTCCTTCTTGTTGTTTGTGTTGTTAACACGACGTTTTGTCCGATCCATTCTTCGGCCTTCTTCAGGTGCAAAATCCGAGTGTGATGGGTTAAAAAGAATTTTTTTTATTTTTAAAGGGGGTAACACTTATAACGCAGGGCCCAGGTGTTTCTGTGTCTTTGTCTTGTCGGGTTTTGGGCCTGTTGAGCACTTGTCTGACTACCCCCTGTAAAAATAAAAATCTCCAGCTTACCCCCATCACACTCGGATTTTACACCCGAAGAATGGATGGATGGATCGGCTGAAACGTCGTGTTAACAACACAAACAACAAGAAGGAGTTCAATCGTCCGAAGAACCATTTGAATTTTAATGACCCTTCTCAAAGCTATTTACACCTGAAGAATGGATGGATGGATCGGCCGAAACGTCGTGTTAACAACACAAACAACAACAAGGAGTTCAATCGTCCGAAGAACCATTTGAATGTAAGAGCTAATTACTAAAGAAGCACCCAGTTAGGATCGAACTCATTACGGTAGTGATGATTTACGAGGCAAGATTGCTGACCATTGTGCCACGGCGATGTGAGAGGATATTTACTAAATTTAGTTTCGTCTGGCACAAGGCATCAAGCGTAGAGCACTCGGTGAGAATCAAACTTTCGAATAGATTTTCTTATTTGTCATTACCATATGTTATAAAATAATTTTGAGATCTGTTTATTTTCCATCTTTACAAAGGAAAGGAGCAAACGACATAGAAGTATTCCTCGATTTTAGGAAATTCGCTTTACACCACTAAAATAGCGTTTGTTTTGTAGCGAGCCATCTTCCTCTCTTACACTCCAATTACCTACACCCCCAGCCCCAGCCGATTAGAGGGTGGGGCAGGCGGGCAGCATCGGTGATCTGGGGACCGACAAACAAAGTTTTAACAAATATTTTAGGGATACATTTTTCACAAATTTGGTCTATTAGCACGTTGATCGGTTCACATGCGTAACTGACTGCTCCCTTCTCCCCTTTTATGTTTCCTGTTCATTGACGGCTCCCTAACCTACTTCCTGCTTCGTACTTAATATGGCAACAGGGCATGTCTATTAATAACTTTATTTGAAAAAGAATATTTCGTAACATCAAGCTGGAGTGTAGAATTATCTAATCTAAGTTTATGTCCCCTAGTCCATTTGTTGTGATGAAAAAGGCTTCTATGCCGAAAATCAGAAGTGAACGGGTCAAGTTGGGAGCTGACCTCCACAGAAGATAAGAGTTTGACGATGTCCAGGCATCAGATATACTATTTACGGGAAAGTTGATGAAAAATGTAATGTCTTCATGATTTCAAAGAGTTGATGATCTCATGTTACAGACCCGTGTGGTTGTTTCCCTGGGATATTGAACTGATTAAATTTAAGGTTGCTTTTTTTATTCGCGTGTAAGTGCTTGTGTGGTTGTCACATGATATTGTTTGGCCAATCAACGCACTGATATTAGCTAATCAGTTTCTAAAATCTTAGCTCTTTGGGCAGTTGGAAAAAGGCTCGTCTGTGGGAAGACGATGTGTTTGTGTGTAGTTATTCGATGCCGTATCGTTACACGTTATCCTTTCCAGTAAGAATTGTATGTTTCAATGCATAAGCAGAATTCTGGAGCATAAAAGCGAAGTGGAAGAAAAGCAAGAAATGAATGAGAACACACAGGAAAGCGGTCATTACTAGATATGGGTATTACTACCCAAAATCTAAATGATGAATGTTTATCAGCAAAAATTGAACAATCTGCTCAAGAACAAACTAAAAACAATACGACTTTATCTAGACCTAAGAGTAAAACTGTTGATCATGAACCATCTTCTGTGCCCGAAGAAATCCCACCTGGAAGTGAACAGAATACCACCAACTTAAAAGCAAGCAAGAACACATCAAGTACACACAGGATGTACTTAATATTTGAAATTTAATACAAAGAAGTATAGAGAACATTGAAAATATTTCCAAGCGATAGTGAGCAATAATCTTTTCTAATTGGTATTTTAAACACAGAAGTCACAACTGTGAAATGTCTGAGAGAGATTGGCTAGCGTGGAGTGTCAAGAAACTAGCCATATTTTGTTTACCATGTCGACTCCTTGGAAAAGGCGGAGTTAATGCATCGGCTTTGACAACAGAGAATGGATGATATACCACAGGAAAATGGAGAGAATTATGTGACAGAATTCCTGAGTATGAACATAGTAACCAGCATGAATTGGATTATGTAACATGGAGAGAGCTCAAACAAAGAATTCATTGAAACGGATGCATGAAACATTTCCTGCATAAACAAATTGTAGCAGAGGAGGCTAACTGGACTAATATTTTACACAATCTAATCGACATTATTTTATTTTGAGGTGAAAGGGTTAGCATTCAGTGGTACCTCTCATCTGATTGGCGATGTTCACAATGGTAACTTCCTTGTGTTGGTTGAACTGTTGTCCTATTAAGAAGCCCATGTCAGGAAGGTAAAAGAAAAGTCCATTATTGCTGAAGCACAAAATGAATGTATTTCTCTTTGATCCAATCCCGTTTCGAAACATATAATCTCTGAAAGATCAATGGCAAAATAATATTCAATAATAGTTGATGCAACACCTGATTCTGACAACATTTATCATACGTTAGCTTCAGCGTATAGATTGTAAGTTTAAGATTCACTAGAGATTTTGAAGACTGAACAGATTCTGATATTGCAAACCGCATAAAAGAAACAGATTGCAGGGGTCAAGTGTATGACAATGGTGCCAATATGGCAGCCAGGTACATGGGTGTACAAAGGATATTACTTAATGAAGATTCTACCGCTATTTCCTCACCATGTGGATGCCATACATTGCTGAATCCGTGCCAGACGAATTCAGAGTGCTGTATTGAAGCTATTGGAAATGTTATCACCATTCCTTTCTCCTCAAATTTCCACTCCTGCACCCCCAAAGTTAAGGGGTTAAAACTGAACACTTTCCCATTGGTTGGGACAAGACCAATGAGAAGCGCTTAAAAAAAGGACCGCGGACTTCAAAATCCCTTTCCCTATCTCTTCGGACTCGACAGCCGTGCTGACAAGACCTCAACAAAGGGATTATTTTTGGGGACAGAACTGCTAACTTTCATTCTGATTTCACATCTACGCCAAACTACACAGCAAAATGTCAGGAGGAGGAAAGGTTAATGGTAAGAGCAAGACCCGTTCATCCCGTGCCGGACTTCAATTCCCCTCCCACCGTCTTCAGCATAAGGACTACTATGCCAAGATGGACGCCGTCAATCGAACAACTGACCACACCGCTGAGATTCTCGAATTGGCAGGAAATGCTACCAGAGACACAAATAAATCCAGAATCGTCCCCCGCCACATGCAACTGGCCATCAGAAACAAAATAATGAACATTTGTTAACTGGAGTTAACCACGACATGTGAGTGTTTCTCCACGCGAATCCCACACTTTTTCTCAACCCGACCCCAAAACCCCAGAACCAAACCAAAACGACACTACCTTCCCTCTATATCTTTTATCTATCCTTTTCTCTTCTTATCTAATAAAGATTGGATTATCCCGGACCAAAAACCTTTCTCTCACACTTTGAGTCAGTATGATCCCATTCGCGCTAACAAATCACCCTATGGAAGAAGAGCTGGTTCTCTCTTCCAAACCGGACACTACGAGTACTTTTGCGGATAGCAAAGGTCACCCAGAGTAATGTTAGTGTAATGTAAACACAGCATTCTCATTGTTTTATTTTCTTTTTCTTTATAAAGCAGTTACCCCTTTCGGAACAATTGAAAGTGTTTATATCTTTTGCTGTAGTCCAAAAAGATGGCAAATTCTTATGACACACGGGCTGTCAATCATTGCATCGTTTGCCAACCAGACTTGATAGTGTGAAATCATTTGCATCAAATCTCAATGTTATCAAATTGGCCTTGTAGGATGTTCTGAAACCTATTCTGTCGCCAAAGACCATAAGCGAAGTAACAGGAGCTATTAAATACATATCCTCTTTCATATGCATACTCATGTCATCTGGTTCAGAATTCTTGTCCCATTGACACCTACACCATAGTAGTACAAGCAAGAGATGCCACTATTGATATTGAAGTGGACAACATTGAAATGCTAATAAAAAATCTGCAGAAACTGCGAGATCAATTTGACACTCTGCTGACAGAATCAAAACATGTCGCTAACAGTCTGTAAATTGAAATTAAACTACAATCAAATGAGAGAAAGCAAAATAAACCTTTTGATGAGAACCAGTCAAGTGATGAAAGCCAGGCAAAAGATCCTGACACTTATGCAAAATCATTATTTCGGACATCTGTTTTTATGTCATTGCCGATTCTCTCATTGATGGTCGAACAAGAAGCCGTAAAGAAAATGTATGATACTTTTTCATTCCTCTGGCAATATTGGTCTATATATTAGACAATCTTTTGACCACAAAGTGCGTGTCATTTACAATGCTGATGTAAATAGCAAAGAACTTTCAAATAAATTAATCGACATTAAACTATTATACACCGTGGCAAATTTTACGAACTACAACTTAAACCCATGGATTTACTCATCAAAATATATGACTACAAGTTGGAAAACATCGTTTCGAATCTTTGTACATCACTTCGTATTTTTCTTATGATGCCTGCATCGGCAGCCTCAGCAGCCAGTTCATTCAGTAAGCTTAAGCTGACAACAAGAATGTCAAAAGATCGTCTGGTGGCCTTAGGTCGGCTTAGCATCGAATCGGAACCCAGTAGAAATATTGATTTCAGACATATCATACAAAACTTTGCACGCAAAGCACTCCTGAAAAAGTGAACACCCAGTTGTGGGTATGTTCACACTACTTTTTACGCAACTTTTAGAAAATCTTTGACGAACTATTTTAAAAACGTAATTAAAAATTCGTTCTTGAATATTTTCTTGTTTTGCCAGAAAGAATAAACCTAAGAAAAAGAAATGTTCATTAATTATAACGCGAATTCTACTGTTTTTAATATAATGTTTACTTTATCGGCGAAAACATCAATCAATAAGAATTTCGAATTAATTGAAATATTCAAAGAAAATTCTATTAAAACGTTTTTCTGTGTATATTTTTTTTTCTTTTTATGGATAGTAAAACTGAAGATATGCCAAAATTGCAATATTTTACTGTATTTCCATTTTTTTAATTCCTAAGTAAGGCTTTCGTGCAGAATTCCTTAAAACTCTTTTCAAAAAGGTAAACATAATTTATTTTTCTATGGACTTATCTTTAAGGTGTAAAAAATTATCAAAGTCTAAAAATTATGAATTTACTAAATCATCAACTTGGGTTAAATAATATTTAATACTATGCGAAATATTTTTTCTGTGACATTGTATGTATCTATTAATGTATGTGTGTATGTCTGCAGGGAGCTTCATGGCTAAGTCCCAGTGGTATGATTCTTTTCATGGATATTGCCTGCATAAAACATAGGCTATTTGGGGTTTTTTGTTGGAAATTCCAACACTATCGAGTTTTTAGTGGGGGTTCGATTCACAATGCAAGTATAATGCTAAACTGAACACATATTTTATGTCCAGTAGAGTGTGACGTAGAGATCGTCTGTAAGGGTTCAACAATATTCGTATAGAATAGAGACGTTTTTATGGACGGGAGAGAGAAACGTTTATGTGTTTTTTTTCTATTCGCATATTATTTACGCATGTTTTTCTTTCTTACTTTATTACAAAAACAGACAA
>VCCN01004112.1:6639370-6655861 GCA_006491835.1 Architeuthis dux | reverse complement strand
TATGTTCATGGTCTTGACTTTATGATGTAAAAAGATCGGATTAGTGCTAACATAAATACAAAAGAAATCAATGAAATCATCAAATTTTTATGGGGATTTGTTCTTAATCACAATGAAAAAATATTTTTTTCCCGAAATTTGGACTACAAATTGATTTTTTTTAAAATTCATCCTTTATTCGATAAGTATTTTATTAAAGTCCAATAAGTAGTTGATGTGTTGTAAATTTTTTAAATCTAGGTGCGTTTTTGCTCATTAAAAGGGGGAGAAAATGTACTCGTTAATACTACGAACTGAGTTTTGTTTACAATCTGCGCATATATTTACACTATCTTTATTCAACAATATCTCCGGTTTTATATGGTGTACACAAACAATTTTTATCTCATATATTTTGCCAATGTTTCAACTTACTAATGACACTTTTTCGACAAAGTTTTATATGATTTTGACGTTTATTTTATCAAGGTGTCTGTAATAGAATGGAATGGAGATAACTCTTTGTTCGTTCATCTGGAGTTATGGCCCTTTGAGGAATGAAGAAAATGTAAACAAAAGTAAGATATAGGAAAATCTTGTTTCCTCGAGATTTAAAAATTGGCACGCGAAAGACAAAGGAAAAGATTTATGAAAATCTTGTTTCCCAGGGATTGGAATTTGGCGCGGAGGAGGAAAAAAAGAGAGACAGCAGTAGGAGCGCCCGGAGCGGTGGAGGTGGACAGAGACAAAAGCCTGGTGCTCGTGTAGCATAACAGGCGATCAAACTTCTACTTCTCCAGTCGCCGTGAGGGAAAGGGATGTTGAGGGAGAGAGAGAGATAGTTTCGGAGAAAGTCAGGGTGAGATAGAAAGAGACAGAGACGATCATTTCCTCCGCGGGCTGCGGACTGCGATGATGATGAGGAGGATGTCTCTCTGTCTAGGTCTGCTGACGGGAGCCAAATTTCTCTGTGGAGGGAAAATCATTCCGGACCAAAAATCTCCCATGTGTGTGGAGAGAAAAGACGACAAAATCCACAGATCTTCAAATTTAAAGAGGTTTTATTTCCGTACTACGCAGGTCAATTTCTGGGCTGGTCTGCGAATTTCGTTGAGGTAAGGAAATTCTGTTGCATGTCGTTGTCTGAGAGTTGGTCACTTTTCAGGACTGCTACTACTAGATTCAAATTTCCCACTGGTCATTGCTTCTAATGGGCCGTCACTGCCACCATGACGGGCGGGGACGCTGTCTAGTGCGAACCCGTTTCAGGTCGTGACCCCAACCAACTCCCTTCTGTTTCAATCTAGCCTTTATATATGCTAATGGTCATAACTTCTCCCCCTTTTCAAATCTTCAATGGTTTTTTTGGTAACACAATCCTCCAGTTGGTGACGTAGGCAGCTTAACACAGATTTCAAATCTGACCAAGTTCCTATCCAAACTGGCTACCGGTAACATGATCTGGATCTATTTCGTTATACTCGCAGCCTATCGAACGAATGTGTTCAGAAAAGACAGTTAGTGTTTTGACTCGACTATCTGTAGACTCACTTCGGACAGGAATGAGTTCTCTCCGAGGAGATATAGGCTCTCCTCTTCTCTTCTCTTTCGCCTTTCTAAAGGACAAGTGACCAAATCAACCTTTTCAAACATTTGGAACATACTTTTGATTTCCCTCAATGGTCAACTGGACTATTTTCTCCCCCCCAGAATATTTCCTTTTTAATGTTTTGATATAAACTACAATTTATTGCCCTACCAAAAACCCAGAATTAGTGTTGTTTCGTTTTTCGGGGTTATTTATCTGTATGTACACATTATTTTCCATCTCGGGTTTTTTGTTGTTTGACCTTACCACTCGATTTACCATGACAGGTGTGTACGTGAAAAGCATATGATGCTGTGACAGTGTCAAATTACTCAGAACTAGTCATGAGGCCACAGAAATACCTACTTGATGTTATTGTTATCAAAAAATGGTCATCTACCTATTTAACAAAATCGTTTTCTATTTTTTATCACATATTCAATCAGTAAGATCATAAACGTAAAACATTTTAACTAAATAAAACAAAAATTAAATAACATTACTCAAGAAAATAAACAGAAACTAGCTATAAAAAGTTGAAGATATATAATACTAAACAACGAACATGAATTAACTTATTATTATTGTAAATTGCATTGGAATATATATTATGTCCGGTTATCAGGGAACATAGTTGATTGCGACAAATAAACAGAGAGCTTAAATATTAGTATAAATTTGTTTTAACACAGTTTTCTGTGAAAAATTTCATCACATTGCAGCAATTTAATTTCTCCGCCGTGAAAAATTTCATGCTGCACCAACTTTATTTTACAATCAAATTTTATCTATTTTGTGCATCTGTATTTTTTCATGAAAATGGAAAACATTTTAATTAAATAAAAAAATTAAATAACATTATTCAAGAAAATAAACAAAAACTAGCTATAAAAAGTAGAAAAAAGTCATAAAACACTAAACAACAAACATGAATTGACTTATTGTTAATTGCATCAGAGATTATATATTTTGATTCTATTTTGTTTTAAATGTATTACGGTTAAATTACAATAGATTTGGTATCTGGATAGTTTGGGTTTTTTCTGAAATTACATTTATTAATTTTGTATCTTTTATGGCTGCCCCGCAAAACTTTTTCTCAAACTGCTACAATGCGAGGAATTTGGGTCCTAAGATGCCAGTAAATTGAAAACAGCTGCCATTGGTTTGGTTACCTCTTGGTCCCTCCTCCCAAACATTTTCCCTGTCAATTAGTTTTGTATGTGTATTATGCTCATTATTTCACATAAGGACTACACAAAAAAACAAAACTGCAAATGTTCATTATTAAGTCAAATTATAAACTTGATTTTTTTCCATGATAAAATTTTTAAAAACTTGCTGTTTTGCAGTAATTTGTTTTGTGCATTATCTTAAATAGGCATTAAATATTATGTGTGTTTTTATTAAGTGAAAATATGAATTTGACTTGAAAAGTAAATGGTGCCCGCCCAACTATTGGTAGTCGTGAAAGTGCTTTTCAACGCAAAACGGTTGGGGACAATGTTGCCAACTCAAAAAATATTTTCATGCTAGTTAGACTGCCAAAAAGCACTAAATCTGTTTTTAAAGAGCCAAAAATGGCCCAAAAGACACGGCCAAAACAAGAAACGCGCTGAATCTAGCGTGAAAAGCGCCAAATCGGCAACGCTGTTTGTGTACTTTGCAGTAAGGGAAATCTTGCAGTTGTGGGTGGGAAAGCAAGGACTTTTTCTAATGTGTAAATATCTACAGGGAGACATATGGCAGGGCTATCTTTATAAGGATTTCATTAGATGTCCTGCGAGGAAGTCATAAACAATTAAAGCTAGACTTCATGTGAGGAAGTCATAAACAATTAAAGCTAGACTTCATGTCCCTATTCTTCCAATCATAAAATCAATTTGTTTTCTTCTTACTTGCCCTGTCAGTGATCTTATACAAATGTAATTGTTTTCATATCCCCACCCCCAATCATTGTTCTTAAAAGGCCCTGTGTATATCATACAGACAGGTATACCTTGATTCGTGCAATTAATTTGTTCCAAAATGCTCCACACTGTTTTGTTTGTAACAACATATTCGAAATGAAAGGTCCTAACAAAGATTAATAAAATTTATTCGGGAGCATCAACTGCTAGTGAATTTGGTGGTAACATTCTTTTTGAGAGGTAGGCGATACAGGGGAAAACGGGTTTTATTTTTAACTTCTACAACTACAACAACAACAATCTCAGCAAAGGAATTTGAAAAACTCTCAAAATATAAAGATCTGGAAACGGCAAGAATGTGGCACTTAGACACAACCACTATCCCAGTAGTAGTGGGAGCACTGGGAATGATTAAGAAAAAGACTGATACACACCTTAAAAAAATCCCAGGAAATCCATTTTTGGGTTAGATACAAAAGATTGTGCTAATGGGCACTGCTCACATACTCAGAAAATCTCTCTCAATTCAATAGTGAAACTTTGCCTTTACTCACATGAACTGTGTTTAAGATTGCCCCCCCCCCCTTTCTTTTCTCCACCCCCTTCTCCTTTATAGTGTTTCATTTATATTTGCGTGTTTTTGGTGGAAGGCAATCAAATGATATACAAAGAAAAAAAAAAGAAAAAAAAAATGCTCAATAATTTCCTAAGAAAACCTTCATTTGCCTTAGGTCTCAGGTGAAAGACTTGGTATATGATTGTATGAAAACGCAAATCAAGGAAATAAATAAATAAATATAATAATAAAAATAAAAAATAAAATAAAAATTTAAAAAACTGGACAAAAGCACTTGAAAACATGTGCAATCAACTGCAGTAAAAATATAAGGCCTAATAAAGAAGAGTAAGAAGAAAGTGCACTCTTTCTTGGGAACTTCAATACTTAAGTCCCCACTGAACAAAAGCACTTGAAAACATGCGCAATCAATTGCAGTAAAAATATAAGGCCTAATAAAGAAGAGTAAGAAGAAACTGCAACTTGTCAATAAAGTTTTTTTTACAAAATACGGGGCAGGAGCTACAGTTACAAAGTGTATTTATTTACTGAGTTCATATAATTATGAAAGTCTTGAAACAAGAAAGTTTTTATTTTTTTATTTAAAGCTTGCTAATGTATGCATGTTCCGGATATCATAAGGTAATGTATTTCAAAGTCAATGTAGGATTCGTGTATATTCGTGCCTAAAATCGGAACGTGTGAATGGAGAGGCCAAACAAGTGTAGGATAAAAGACTCCTGTCTATCATGTGATCTTCGTTAGTTCAGTGGTAGAACAGCACCGCGTATAGGTGGCTTCCAAGGTGGACGCGGGTTCGATCCCTGTACAAAGTTCGTTTCTTTATTCACATTTACGATTTGGGAAGCTCGTTTAGTAGTCGCTCACACCGACTCCGGGCAAATATAGGCTCTCACTAATAAGTGTCATTATAATTATCATATTCTGTCGATTGGATATACAATTATCCATAATTTGATTTCAGACATTTAGTTACAATTGAAGAAATCTATGTGCCTCTCAGTATGTGTATGTGTGTATACACCACAATTACACGACAACTGGCCATTGTACAAAGTTAACATTCACCAGATATATTAGTCAGTATACAAGGCAGTGCAGAGTTTCAAGTTTTGGGGGATCAGGGGTTCTCAATAAATCTAATAAAAATAAATAAAATATTATAGATCTTTTATCTAAATTTAGTTATAAAATATCTAAATTGGCAACACTGAAAAGAGGTAAACAAATTACTTTGAAGCTATAGTTTTGTATGATGCACAGAAAATTATTTTACATGACAATTATGGCAGCCTGCTGCACTCGCTATAAAGTCCGGCCAGGGCCAGATTATACTATAACGCTGAGTAGGCTTAAGCCTAGGGGCCCAGTAGCTAACAGCGGCCTGGAAAAATTCTGGGATATTCATATTTTTCTTAATTTTATTTTTGACAAGACCATAGCCGGATTAGCTTATACACAAACTATGCTATGGCATAGGGCCCAGTGAATTGAAGGCCCCCGCAAAATAAATAGCAATTTAGAAATGTATCACTACTACTACTACAACAACAGAGAAAATGAATTAAACAATAAAACTGTCAAAATAAGAACATTCCCTGATGTGAAGTCTGAGCACTCACTATAATTGTTAAGATATTGTTAATAAAATCTTAAAACTTAATAAAAATGTCCTAACAAATATCTCTTTAAAAAAATAGAATGAATATATTAGACATTAGGACATAACAATCCACTTTATTCACACGATTGGCATTACTTACTTAAAACGAAAGGGGGGGTGGTTCAGGAGGGGGGGGGGGCATATTGCTATTAGTCTAGGGGCCCTGGTATAGGTTAATCTGGCCCTGAGTCCAAACATGCACATTTGGAACAGGCACTGCTCCAGCTGAAAAAATAATGGAGAAATTTTTTGAAAATTATTACCTACCTTTTTATTAAATATCCTGTCAACAAGAGGACTTTGTCCAAGAGAAAAATCTCTTCGTGTTGGTTCACTCAAATTGTAAGCTAATTTGGATGGCTCATCAATCCATGTTCGAATTGCCTGGATTAGAGGAGGATAGTCTTGGTTTATATTTGGAGAATTAAATTTTTCCAGGCCAGATACTTTTGTTTCAGTTGGATCAACTGAATAAACATATGTTTTGCCCGGAAGAAAATAATGGAAGGTGGCTACCGTGAAAAACACTGTCACCCCTATTAAACCGATCCAAAAAACGCTGATTTTCTTGTTTAAGAGGACCATTGTTGAGGAGAATCACTGCTCGGGAGTCTTCAAACCTCAAATCTGAAAATGAATAAATAAGCAAAAATAAAATGAATGAAGGCACTAAATAAAATAAATATATGAAGTGAAATGTGATTAAAGCAGATAAGAGCATTTGCTGTCTTAATTTAACCACATCACAATATATGTAATTGTTAGAGTGAACTGCATTTTGACAGTTGTTAAATAAATCCTGTTTGTGATAGGACATATTATAATAAACAGGTAGTATATCTATAGTCTCAATTGCCTGTCATAGTTCAAAGGACAAGTAGTGACTGAATAAGTACCGAGGATTTTATTGAAATCCAATGATTAGTTAATTTTTGATAGAATTTCAAAATCTGGGCGTGTTTTCGCCTTAAAATTTTCTAATGCAAATTAGATTAGACCGTTTTGCAGTGTAAACAACTTTTAACACAAATATCTCAGAGGTTTATATTTTGGAAACAAATAATTTTAAAACCAGAATTCTTTTTACAAATGATGCAAAGATTATAAGAATTAGCTATCATTGAGTTTAGTATGCTAAACACAACAATACCCTAAATGTTGCCCATTTTGCATTATGGAAACACATACAGAATATTCTGTCAGATATTTTTCTGGTATCAAACTGAAAAAAAAAAAAAAAAAAAAAAAAAAAAAAAAAATCAAATTTTCTTTTATTTATTCATCTATAAAAAAAACTTATTTGAAAAATGACTGTGTATTTTCAACTCCCATCCCGTCATAGGGTACAAATGAATTCAATGGACTATGCATGCTTAAAAACCAAGATTTAACTAAAAATCAATACGAATTACGTACACATTTACCTATATTGTTCATGACCTACTTCCAATAATTTTGAGCATAATGCCATTTATCCCAGAGGTTTCTCTCCTTGATACAAAAGTGAACCTGCACACCCTTTATGTTACATAAATCAGAATATGCAGAGGATCTTGGAACATAGACTGTCTGTCCAGGGTTTGCACTGCGGATGCGTTCACTGCAAACAACAGACTTTAGAACTTGAATCGGCATCCTCAAACTTCAGTCTGTAGTACAAGGAATGATCTAGCCTCTCCACTGGCGGATTCAAGGAAGGTCGCCAAGCCCATTTTGAATCAAGGAAGTCTCATTTATCATTCTCCTGCATACACCAGCATGCGGAATGATGTGGCCCTCAATGATGTATGCATTCCAAGCAGCAACTTCAAGTTGTAGTATCTGACCATTTGGTCAGCATGGTCCACTTCCCCATATACTTGTTATAATCCTTCAGGAGGGATTGGCTTGTGTTTCCCATCGTGGCTGTCATTACTATGATCAACGTTGTCATCACTGCTTGTCTCCCGACTTAGGAGTTTCATTTTCACCCAAGCCAGATTCATTCTGATAATTCACAGACAACCTTGATCTGTCTCTTGGCCTGTGTCTCATTTCCTGAACATTATTTCTAATATTCAAAGAGTCAGCAGAAGGGCCAGGTGTCACGCTATCAGACTCAGAGCCAGCGTCATCAACATTAGCATCAGCATCAACATGCTAAGCTGTACACCAGCAGTGCCATTAGAACATGCATATTCGGTGCTATGATCATCAGTATGAATATTCATCATATCTCACTTGTATCATGATCAAAATCAACATCTAAAAGTTTCAGCACATCATTCACATCGTATTGTAGCAGAGCTATTTGGTAAGGGGGTAGTTAATAGAAATAAAGCTTTTCGTAGTACAAACAGAGTGAAAGTGATTATAGGAAATTTGGCTTAGAAAGGTCTTCCCTGAATATAGGTCACCCGGGGTGGCAGAGCTTTGGACAACGTGTGGATTTGCTGTGTGTTAATTGGCTGAGCGGAAGCAAAAGGAAACTTTGGAATTTGTGGGGGATTTTGAGGAGGGTAGCCGCTGGCTGACCTCTAGGGTGGACGTGGAGAGGTCTTGAACTGTGCGACTACTACCACAATGAGTAGCAGCATTTTACAATGGGACAGGGCGATGAAGAGAGATGACAGGAGATAGAAGGAGGGCGCAAGGGTTAGATGTTGAAAACAGTAATTCGCTTTGTGTCTTTGCATTTTATCGGGCAGTTTATAAAAACTGCAAATCAATCGAATTCCTATATCACCTATTTTTCGCATTGCCTCGTTATCTTTCGATATGACCCACCTTCCCATTTTCAGCTGTGACCTGAAAATCTGGAAGACTCAAACAAGAACCAACAACTGCAGTCTCATCAGGTACCAGAGTTTCCACAACAGTATTTTGACGGTGCACCACACGGGTGCATCACTCTACAGTATCTCATTCTTCTTGATGCTATCTTTTCATGAGGTCTCCTTGGAAAAAAAAAAAAACTTTCACAAAACTTTGATTTTTTCAATTTTACGTGGGATAAAATAACAGCAGTGGAGCTAGCCACTCATTCCTGAGCGGCCAATTTGTTTTGATGGCTCTGTAGCAGACTGTTTCTGGTGCAGAATTTAAAGCGCAATTGCATGCACTCCCAGCCTAATTGAGTTAAAAGATATACAAAAAAATATAAAAGAACTTGAATGCCCTAAAACTTTAATAAAAGTATAAAAATTACTTGTGAAATTTTTATTCTGCAAAAAAAAAAAATATTTTTAATTTTAAAATTTAAAAAATCAAGCCCAAAGAACTAAGATCATAAAGGTAAGATAATTCATGCTACCTTCGAGGTCATACTTCTGTACGACAGACAGGAAGTAAGGGTCCAGTTTAGCATTATAGTTACATTGTAAATAGAACCTCCACGTAAAACTTTACATGAATTATCTTCCCTTTATGATCTTTGGGCTTGATTTTTTAAATTTTAAAAGTAATTTTTGTAAAAAAAGAAATGCAAAATAAACTTGAATGCCATAAAACCTTAATGAAAGTACAAAAATTACTTGCGATATTTTTAAAAGCTTAGGTACAAGTCAAGATTTCAAATGTTAATTTTCAAGACAAGCAGGTTGGAAAATTGGGGCAATACGATTTTCAGCTCAATAACGTTTTCTTAAACTGAAATTAATCTCAAAGATTATACATAAAGAGTCATTGTTATTGCTAATATAATTTAATCGGATTAACTATAGAATTTATTGTTATACAAAAATTAAAATTATTATTTTAGTGAATTAATTTATTTTCTGCTGTCCAATTTATAACTTATAACTTATAGTTTGTGGGAACAAACAATGGAGTGAAAACTATTACAAAAATTAAAATTATTTTTACTATGGCTGAACGAGTTTGTAAACAAAGTATAAAAATAAAAACGTCTATGCCTAAATTTATAAGGATTGAATTACCTAAGGATTAAATTATGCCTAAATTTATAAGGATTAAATTAAATATTACAGACGGGATTATACCATTTGTTATATTTATTTATATATAATTATTTTACAAAAAATATTAAATTTTTAAAATTAAATATTAGAAACGGGATACATTTCTCCTTTGTCTTGAAGAAAAAGAGAACAGAAAAGTAAGATTTTTCATGTCAATTTATTCATTTAATTATTCTTGTTATTGTTTGCTTTATTTTGTTCTCTTTTTTTTAGTTTAGTGAAGTTGTTGCTTGATAGTAATAAATACATCCAATAGTTGTTCCCATCTCTAATAATTAATTTAATTTAATATTTTTTGTAAATATATATAAATAAATATAACAGATGATGTAATCCCAACCCGTCTCTAATATTTATTTAGGCCTAGATGATGTTACTGAGACTGATTTTCCTCCCATTTGGCTTTGTGTTAGACTAAGCCAAGCTTAGTGTTTTGGGTCCATGACAATAACCCTGCGGACAATAACCCCACATAGTAAAAATAAAACAGAATTTGTTTTAGACCATTACTGTAACAAACGATGTTATAATGCATCTATTTCACTTTGTTTTTCTTTCATGAATTCCCTTATTTATTTTATTAATATATGTTTTTTTTTCTGGATTGGTTTAAAGTCTAGGCCCATCACAAATTTATCAAAGGAGGAAAAGGGCCCAGCAAAACATAATTTAATTAATGAATATTTGTGGGGTTTTTTTTACACAAAAATTTTATAAGGTAGAATTTTGGCACAAATTATAATTTAATTAATGTATATTTGTGTTTTTTACACAAACATTCTATAAGGTTTTGGCATGACTTTTATCAGGTTTTAACCTTGGCACAACTTAGCCAAGGTGATTCCGATTGGAATTCTGAGAGTGTGAAATAAAAATAAACAATTTTAACAAACAATATTATAATGTATCTATACACCATTACTTTTTTTTTCATGAATTCTCTTATTTCTTTCATGAATTTTCTTATTTTATTTTTAATTAATGAATATTTTTGTTTCTTATACAAAAATTTGTGCTGGGAAAATTTTATCACAAAAATTTTATAAGGTAGAATTTTGGCACAACTTATAATTTAATTTAATTAATGTATATTTGTGCTTTTTTACACGGAACTTCAAAAGAAGAGACATTTTTTATCACTTTGTATCCTATTCCATCATGTTTCTTAAGATTAACGACTCGGGAGTGGTGGAGGTGGCTTTGTTGATGGAATTTTCATCTTCTGATGCTTATCTGAACGTGCTCACTTAAGATGGTCGGCCGCGCAGTGGGGAGGCCCCGATGTTGGCTTCGGCCAATGTGACAAGCTATGATCGTAAAACATAAGTCTGAAATTATTTCGGAGATTGTGTGATCTTTATTATAATCCCTCTGTGTGTATATATGTACGTTTATGCGTGTGTGTGCATGTATGTGCATATATATATGGATCCTGGAAATGTGGGATACAATATGTATGTGTGTATATATGAGCATGTGTATATGTGTACATGTATGTATGTGTGTATATGTGTACATGTATGTATGTGTGTGTACCTTGATTGTTAAATTGTTTATTTTCATTTCACACTCAGAAATCCAATCGGGATCACCTTGGCTAAGTTGTGCCAAGAATAAAACCTTATAAAATGTTTGTGTAAAAAACACAAATATACATTAATTAAATTATAAGTTCTGCCAAAAGTCTACCTTATAAATTTTTTGTGTAAAAAACACAAATATTCATTAATTATGTTTTCATTAATTAAATTATGTGTTCATTAATTAAATTTCTTCCCTTGATAAATTCGTGATGGGCCAGAACTTTAAACAAATCCAAGAAATAAAGCTTATAAAATAAATAAGAGAATTCATGAAAGAAAAACAAAGGGGAATAGATACATTATAATATCGTTTGTTAAGGTGATGGTTCAAAATATTTTCTGGTGGGGTACCCCACCCCACCAGAAAATATTCCCCTTTGTTTTTATTGTCCGCAGGGTTATTGTCTGTGGGGTTATTGTCCGTATCCCTAAATATCTATAGCTGCTGATAAAATTTGAAATACCACTGGTAGTGACTAAAACATATGTTAACAGTGAAAAATTCCTTTGAGTATCTTAAGTTTTCTTTAAAAATATAAACACAAAAAGCAAGTTTTGTATGGCAGATTCCCTTAAGATTTAAGCAGAATATACTTTACAATATGTTAAGATATTTTAAACAAAGTCAGATTTGGAGAGCTAAATATGTTCATATAGGTCAAATAGTTTGAGTATTTTTGAAAATACTGGAAGAAAAACACTTTTTTTTATCAGGATAGAAACTATTCAGTTATTATGTTACCAGTATACTTCAAATATAACTCATTAAAATCAAATGTTTGAATGTGTATTTTGGTGTAGAATTCCAAACCCTTTCTTTTCTTAATAAAGTCAGTCCATTATGTGCTTGTGAACACTGTTAGAAATGGTTATGTGAGAACCTTATTCTGGAATAATGATTAGCAAACTAATCTTTCAAACAATTACTACTGTAATGAGTTGGATCCTTGATTTGTCCTGAGAAGCTTTTGGGATATCCCCCCTTCATCCCGGTCCTCGTGGCATTTGTCTCAGCGACAGGGATTTGGGAATCTCCCCCCTCAAGTCTCTAGTCACGGGGACATGGGATCCCGCTACTAAATGACACACCAAGGGTCGATGTGCCGTTAAACAAAACAATCAATCATGTATCTCAACATTTTTAGTGTAAATAAAAATGTTTATTTGTGCAATTTATTTTTAAAACCTTTATTATCATCTATATAACTTAACAGCTGAAACTTATTAGGTATCTTGCAGTTTAAATAGCTGTTTTTTTAACGTTGTAGAGTCCCAAATTATCACGCTTGTTGTGTAAAAATCACCAAAAAAGTAAGTATAAATATCTAAAATTAAAAAAAAAAAAACATTGAAAACATGATGCTGAACTACGACATGAAAAATCAACTAACGAAAACCTGTTTAAACTGCAAAGATACCCCTTAAAGTTTATGTATCTTAATTTTTTAGCGTAATAATAAAAATGAATGCACACATCATAACACTAAATAAATAATTTATCTTCATCTTAATTTCTGATTTTAAAAAAAGCAACTAAAAGATTAAGATGAAGGTAAATAGTAGTCAAAAATTAAATAATGATTTACAATACTACATAATCAAAAAAGTAAGTAAATAACTAAAATTAAATAAAAAACATTGAAATATAGACATGACGCTGAACTATAACATGAATTATTGAATTTTATATTATTTTTTCTATATGCTAATTATTACGTACATCCCATTGTTTACACTGGAAACAACTTTTTCATCCCCATTTCTAAACATGAAAAATATAATTTGTAGATTGAAAAATTTTCCATTCATTTTTTTTACGAATAATGGTATAAAAATAAGTCATATACTAGTTTTTAAATTTTTTTCCCAGTCGCGTATCACTTTTTCGTACATAAATAACTGAAAACGGCATGGGCCCTCCGCCAAACGATTGCTTAATATATTTTTGTTCCAGTAAATTCTTTTTAATTCTTAACCTTTTTGTAAGTTTAAAGATCTCTGTAAATATGTTTACATCTCAATAAATGTCGGTAATTTGCTGTCGGTGAATCTGCCGGCTCCCAGTGTCACCTGGGGCGGTAACTTATGGTGTACCCTCCCCCCCTCAAACTTGCACTCTTCCCAGGATATCTAGAATTTTGGTGATCTTTTTGTACTGATAGTATTTATTATTCATCATGATACTCCCATATTATTAAATGTGATGGCATAAGCCTACATTTACTAACAATTCTATTCATCTTTGTGACTTTGTGAATTAATATGAAGAAAATAAGTAAGGGTACCATGAACATGCTTATATTTAGTATCTATAAAAACTATACAATGAAACTATAAAGTACTCAGAGAGTGCATACCTCTGGCAACGTCATTGTCAGGAGAAATAATTGTCCATGGATCCACCCAAAAATGTAATCACTTTTTCGTGGCCCATTGCCAACCCTTCCACAAGGAGAAATAATTTGTCCATGGATCCACCCAAAAATGGCCACCCCTTCCACAAGGAGAAATAATTGTCCATGGATCCACCCAAAAATGTAATCACTTCTTTTGTAGCCCATTGCCAACCCTTCCACAAAATTTCAATGAAATTCATTGAGAACCTTTGGAGATATTATATAGACAGAGACAAACTTTTGGTGATATTCTGTGATGTGAACATATAACTATGATGTAGGGGAGATAATTGTGCATGGATCCACCCCAAAATATAATCACTTCTTTCACTGAAACCCATTGTGAACTTTTGGAGATATCGTGTGGACAGATCTTTCATTAGAAACAAGAATTACCACAAAACTATATGAAAATCTTTTAGGCAGTCATCTTGGTGTCAACCCCACCTTGGTACGCCATTGGTGCTGATGTCTCATTAAGGTATCTGTTGAAAATGGATATGTATGCAAGAAATTCCTTATATTGTTTCTTATACCACCCTAAAGAGTAAATTTTGACTCCCCTGCTGAAGGATGTTCGCAGAACAATATAAAAAAGTGGAAAAAAAATCACATTAGAACTTAAAAGTGAAATTTGAATAATTTAAACACTGAAATTTGCAATTTAAAAAATTAAAAAATTACTTTTAGCAAGTTTCAGTACTCAATCTGTATGTTGCACATTGAAAATTAGAAAAAAATTGGAATGTCAGTGAACAAGAATAATGCAAGTATTACAGACAGTATGTATGTATTATTTGTATTTCCTGCTAAAACTTCAGTTCAATAAAGAGAATCAGTGAAGACACGTGTGTCCAGTTTTTGCTTTAATCCATCTCACATCAAGCCATTTTATATCAACGGAAATATGAATGGAAACACCAGCTTCAACTCAACAGAGGAGATCTTTTTGAAATTTTGAAAAGTTATGTATCCAAGATTGGATAAATTGCATTTCAGTGCATATCAGCTACTGAAATTAAGATAAATACAAATTGTTATGTGTTGAAATGAAAAGATTTAAAACTGAAAAGAAGAGGCTCAGAAAACTGTATAAATAAAAATTTGTGGAAAAATTCTCAGAAGACCCTTGCACCCTCCAAGTGTTACGTAATGGTCAGGGAGAAGCGTTGTAGTAAAAAAAATACAAGTTACAAATTTTCTCACAATCGTGAAAAAATGGTTCCGTTCGCCAGACAGCTGGAGTCAAAGATGAAGAAATGGAGCGCCAGTTTTTGCTAAAAGGAAATGTTTTTGCCAGGATGGAATGTTAGTGGGTCGTTAAAAAATTAGATTAGCAATTATCAGAGCTGGTCACTTCAACTTAGAAATCAGTGCCGGATGTGGAGACATGACAGTTAGAAATGAGTAATGGGCAAGGACATTATCTCAAAGTTAGATTAAAAAATAAAAACAGATGTTCGAAGGAAGTAACCCCAAAAAAGTAGCCGCGGCCTAAGGCGTGGCTAAAAAGTCACACGAAAATTACAAAAGGGACTGATTTCTGTTTTAAAGATCAGAACAGAAATCGACGTTAGTCAATTTCCCGGCGGAGCGAAATTGGAAACCGTCGTCTCCTTTAATTACCACTAAGCCTGAATAGAGGCTCTTGACCTTAGCTAGCGGGTCACCGACTAAGATACCGTCGACTGCTTCCACGTGCCCTTACAAAACTTTAGCCAGTGACTGTCCCTTCCCCTCTAGTTAAGAACTACCCGGGATATCTCTGACGACGACTACATGGTGGCAGACCAACGACATCCTGTGAAACCGTGCCTTATTTCAATTCAGTGGTGAATAAAATCTGTTCAACTGAGATACAGTCTGGTTCATTTCTTCATCAGAAAACGTTGCAGGTATCCGCATCACGGTATACAAGAACCTTTTTTTTTTTTATCTTTCAGAGCAAAGAAGGTAATGCTGTGTATATGGTGAGATTGGAAGTGAGTACTCTACTGTGAGCTCCTTGCACTTTCAGAGAATTGAACATTTCTTTTATTAAAAGAATTCTGTAAAGACAGAAATAAATGGGAATCCAAAAGTGCAATATCTGGTGAATATGGTAGATGAGTGAAAACTTGCTAGCCAAGCTGTAATAATTATTGATTGGTCACCAAAGAAACAAAAGAAAGCAGTCTAGCATTATCCTGATGGGTTATTTGCCCTTTCTCTTATCTCATTCCATATGCTACCTATTGAGTGCTGCCTTCAATTAGCCTGATTGGGAGCAATACTTGTTTGAATCAATCGTTTGCTTCTTCAGAAGGAGCTCGTAGTACAGGACTCCGTTCTAATCCCACCATACACTGGATCACCTTTGAATGAAGACCAGCCTTTGGTACAGTTAATTGTGGTTCCTTTCACTTCCATGATTTCTTACATTGTTGTAAAATATCTACTTTTCATTACCAATCACAAGGTTTTAAAAAAAAGAAGAAATATTTTCATTATGTTTAAGTTCGCACACAGAAATACAGGCCAGTACTTTTTCTTATTTAACTCATGCAGAAGTCTCACATCAATGTGACTAACATTCTGGTGTTTAGTGCCTCTGCTCGCTTTGTTAGTCTTTTTATTCTAGCTGTGTGAGATTAGAATGCATTTGATTCGTAACCGTGTTTAAGCATGTTAAGAAAAGAAGACGGAACAAGATAATATGTGTGATAGGGTTCTTCGTGCGTCTTTCCCGTTCCCACTTCTGGTCTGCGTTTTCTGGGACCAGAAAACCGAATGGGGGTTGCTGGGAGCTTGATTTAACATATCATCATCATCATCATCATCATCATCAGCCGTTATA
>VCCN01004112.1:6611301-6624652 GCA_006491835.1 Architeuthis dux | reverse complement strand
TAGAATAGATTGCCTTAGAGGAAACCCAACATACCAAGCCATACAGTTTACCATAAGTAACTTTAATCCAACAAGGACATACAGTTGCTAGAACTCGGAAAAATCATCATTTTGTTCCCGTAAATGGAGAATAGATTCAAGTTAGCCTAGTTTCACAAGAGTTCTTTCGTAGCAAATGTTGGGATCTACAGATAAAAGTGCAACCAGGCCAATATGTGGCATGTTTGAGGGTTTCTCATGGATTGGAAACATTTGCAAAATTTGTGAAGAATATAAAGATGCATATATCACATTTATGCATCGCCATGGGCCAACGAGACTGTTTCCCTGGCCATCCGCACAAGACTTTGCTTGGTTCCAGAGCAGCATATCCTGACGACTATTGCTGAATCTACACCATCTGCTACAGGCAGACAGTAAATAATACCTGCACAAACCTTGTCAACAATAGAAAACCTCTTTGAAAAACTTTAAGGAAATGTACAATACTAGAAAGTAGAAGAAAATGAGTAGAGGGAGGGTGGGGCCCATGTGCTGGAGCCATCAGGCGTGGGGATGTGGATGTCAATTTCTCTGCAATCAGGTAAATATGCATTTTTGTTATAAATATTATTTTTGATAGTTATGAATAAAGGGAATTTGCAGTGTGCTTATAAGCCATCATGGACCATGCCGGATTGCAAATAAATAAAATTCAAAATATCATTAAACAAAACTTCAATGCTCTATTAGAACCGGTGATGGAAATGGGTTTAGGTATAAGGTAAGGTTGGAATTTGAGGCCTAGGTATATGTTAAAGTCTCCATTAATAGATATTGAACATACAAAAAACCTGGAAATTGAGATGTAGGTATATGCTGTATCCCCCCCCCCCATTTCAACCACTGATTAGAACATGAAAGAATCAAGACACCAACTTGAAAATCTAGCCCAAATATTTTTAACATTGCAGTTTTCAGTGGTTCTTGCCTTTAAATATGGTGCATTTTTGTTGTTTTTTAATTTGGGCCATTTTTGAGACCTTATATCTCAGGATCTAGAAAAGCTAGAAAGATCTGAATTGTAACATTTTGTAGTGCATTGACATTACTGTCTTCCTCGCTAAACAGAGCACACAAAGTTGGCTAGGTCCTGAGTAATGATTACTTAAATATGGCTTTTGGGAAATAGCAATGAAATTTGGAGCTCACTTTGACATCATTTTTTGAAAAGAATGATGCTTTCTAGAGCTAGGCTGATAACATTTTCAAAATCTACATATGAAGTTGACCCTGAGAACAAATTTTCAGGGCAGTAGAAGTTCCTGTTGTGGAATGGTTGCTAGTTGAAAATGGGAAAACAAATTTGGTCATCGTCGCTTCGAACAAAGTAGTCCTTGTTCTTGGATCCATAGTGACTGAATGAGTAAAGATATTGAGCTAAAATTTTACAGGACTTCATTTCAAACCCAAATGAATATGCGAGCAAAGTTAGAGCAAAATCTGAGATGGTCGATTGGGCACTTTTCCAAAATTGTCTGGCCACCCTAACTAGTTTACCCGTGCCGTCAAAAATGTCAGCATATATGGATACACATTTTATTTTATAAACATAGATAATAGAGATTTGCATTGCAGTGAGCTTGGAGATTAGTGCTCTGTTGACCACAAATGGATTTTTTAAATTATTTGTTTTCGTTATTACTTTTTATATTTTTTATTCTTTAAGTCCAGTATTTTACGCTGGACATTTCAGCTTTTAAGCACTGTCCTCCGTGAGGTCATGCTGGACATTAATTTGTCTTCCTTTTTGGGGTCATTTTGAAAAACTTATTCAAATTACCTCAGATATGCTTAGAACAGTTGGAAGTGAAAGCCAACAGCAACTACATATAATAAAAATACATTAATAGTTAATGTATTCTTATTACATGTTGTTGCCGTTGTCAATACTGCTGATGAGCACCAGTGTAGGGTTAACCCCCCCCCCCATAATACCATTGTGCACCCCAGGTTGGGAAACGTTGGGCTAGAGTATCCTCCTTTTTGGAAGTTTGGAGATGACCACCCTAGAACTAGTTGATGTATGTGAACATTGTTTTCAAATACTGAAATTTAGTGTAATATATTGTTGTAATTTTGGTGGTATTATCTAATAAAAATTTTTTTTTTATTAAAGAATGCCTGTTTATTTGTTCAAATCTTAAGTCTTTATACGTCGTTAGCTGTCTTTACTTATCGCCTTCCCATGAATATCACCCATACCCACTCCTCAGTTATCACCAGTGTTGCCAAATTTATTTTAACGTTTACATCTAAAATTGAATCTGAAACATTTGATTGAGTTTTAAGTGTCTGTGAGAGTGGTTCTTTCAAAGAGTGTGTGTCGTTTGGGACTGGTTTCTAGAAAGTTGTAGAGGCTCTGAATGGTTCCTAAAGCATTGCGGAGTGGTTCAGTATCTGTCATAGCAAGATTTCCATCTATCTCCATAGCAATGGACATAGATGGCAAGTGGAGAACACTCCTTCATTCTTGTTGCTCTATGAACACTGATTATATTTACTTTTTGCCATCAAAACATTCTCCAATAATTATGTCAAGTTTCAGCTCCAGCTTCCCGAATACATTTTTAACTAACTCACAGAGAACATTTCATGTAGAAGGCGTTGCATAAAATCCGATGAAAGACTCCCTGGTTTCTCCTTCATATTGCCACTCACTCAACCCTGCTGACGTCTCGTTTCATCAACGATAACAAAATATCCGGAACACTTTTCCACATTTGCCATGCTGCCTAAAACAACCTCAGCCATGATATCAAGAATTTTGTTTGGGACAATAGGTGAGATCTACTGCATTTCCTGTTTTTTCTCCTAGCCAAGGAATATGCTTGGACCGAAGATGTAGAAGGCCCAAAAAGTCAAGAGTTTTATTTTGCGATCTCCTGATTGTCACTGTCAACAAAGCTGTTCTTGGTGTAAAAGTTAGTTTGACCGGCATGAACAGTTCATCGTCATTTTCATGTGGCATGCATAAAAGCATTACATTATATAATTGCTTTCTGGCAGGCTAAAGAGTATAACCGCTGTAATGTTTGTAGAGAATAATAATAGAAAATTTTACAAGCATTACATTTTTGTAATGAAGTACGTTGGAATTAAAAAATAATAATACCTATTGTTAATATCCAGAAAGACAAGAGAATGAAAAAAACAAAATGAGGATTTTGCTAACAATGAAGGGGAAAGGTCTGCCTTGGATAAACAAGAGATGATTACCCAAGAAAGTGATGAAATCAGGGATTTCTGATAAATAACAGATGGCCAAAAATTGGCTAGAGAAGGTTTATTCACTATGCCTTCACATATGCTCCTCTGTCGAAAAAGGGGGGGGGTGAAGTAGAGATTGTTTTACCTGGAATATCACCTTATATGGAATTGGCTGGCAGAAATCCCCCAAATCAATGACAAATTAAAATAAAATCCATTTGAGGTGCAACGAGCATCTAAGGCAAGCAAACCTGGCGGGGAGAAATGATCTTTCTCTGAACCCACCTGTAGCAGGACGAAAAAAACAGTTTACTATATTATACCGGCCGAAAAAATATATTAACCCTGCAAAATAAGGAAAGAAGGAAGAAAGTCAGTGCAGAAGGAAAGAGAAGAGGAGAAAGAAAATCCAACAGGAACAGGAATGTTGAATTTAATTTTTTTTAATTCTATAAATCTCCTTCCATTAATTATAATTTTGAGATATAGTAAATCTAAACATTGGTAATTTCCGGGAATAAACCAAAGTACATTGTAAATTTTGTAAGTCTGAAATTGAAGCTAAGTACCAAAATTTAAAGAAGCATGCACAATCTAAGAAACATATGCCATTCATTGCAGTTAGCAATTTCCCATACCTCTTCTCAGCTATTCCAAAAAACTTTTAGTTTCTCATTGCAGAAACAAACAAATGGTTTTCTAATTCTTCTGTTCGGCAATAAAATTACACCCATTTATATCAAGCCGTTAATGATAGTGCAACTCCACTATAAATCCCCATGAATTGGGAAACTAGATGGTTCTCTATTCAACCACAAGAATGGTGTGTCATAATTTTGTATTGTCATACCAATGCAGATTAAAGATTTTCTGGGTTTACTTCAAGATATATAAAAAGGATTTGGAAAATGTTGATGTTTTTAAAAAATCTGATCTACTGAAATGTAATAAATGTTTTATTGTTCTTGTGTCTCCCTGGTTTTTACTTAAGTGTTATTACTTCAGAAATTATAGACTTTTTTTCAATTTGGTTAACTAACGGCAACTGAAAAAAAAAAAAGAGCATAGTAATCTAACAGTTTGAGGGCTATGCAAGGGTTCCATTCGACCCGGGAAAAACTTGAAATTTTCACCCACGGTTGTGTTCTAACAACAATTTTTTCAGTTAGGAGTACACCCCTGTGACGTTTGCGCCTAATGGATGGACTGGCCTTGAACATGTTTATGCTCCAATTTAAATTATTTTGAGAAATTATCATTATGTACTTGAAATAATGACAGATACCTCCACAGACTTTTGACGGAATAACTGCTAGCAAGACAGACGGAGACATTAGAGTGAAGGAAAACAGTGAATTACTGTATGATGACCAGATTTCTACATGTAAACTGTGCAGTTGTGTTTATATTTTACGTTGGAGAAATATAATCTATTCAGCAAGGCATATAAAAACATTAGACTTGCTTATAAATACTTATTAACACTCTCTACCACCCAGGTGGCTTGTGAAAGAAGTTTTTCAAGTCTCAAATTCATCAAAAATAGGTTACGGAGTGCTTTGAATACTGATCATTTGGAGGCAATTATTCTGATGTCAGTGGAAAAAAGACATTCTAAACAGTATAGACCATGATGTTATTATTGATGATGTGTCACCAAATAGTTTGTTACTTACTAGCGAAGGAATTGCATTATTAGTAATTTTTATTTTCCAATGTGAATAACCGATTTGTATTATTCCCTCATCGCAATAGACCAGTTAGTGATTTTTTTTCTCCCTAAGCTTTTCCCCTTTTTCTGAATTTATATTTAGAGTTTAAATTTTCAACGTGCTAACCTGCCATAACTACTTTCCATCGGGACATAGCGTTTTTGAGTGTTCTTGGATTAACTAGACTAGCTGTTAAAAAGAGTATGCAGTTTTATACAGGAACATTATACGTTCATGTTCTAATCACATTATTAACTTTTGTTAAAGAATTCTACTTTCTCTAAAATGTACTTAATTGTACAATATTTTTAGATATCACAGTTTCCATTTTCGTAAAAGAACAAAGTTTTGTCACACTATATCTGCAGCTGGTATTTGTTAAATATTGAATATAGAGAAAATGAGTTTAACTTATTTCATTTATTTGAATAACTGCATATTTTTAACATTTCTGCTTCGAAAATCTTTTTTTAAAATCACATCACATAGTCGTGTGTATCATCTTCTATCGAATAGAGTTATTATTGCTTAATAATTTGTTTCATGAAATAGCAGGCAATCATTTTGTTTTTATATGACTGCAAGTAAATTTAATAAAGTCACAATTATAAGATTTCAACTTTATTCTGTGTTATTGAATGTCTAGCTCTAAATATGTAGTCCTGATGGGTATGGTTTTCTTTTTTAGCGTTTGTTATTAAAATAAGGCTTTTTTGTGATCGAAGCATGAGCCAATGGGATGAAGGAAGTACAGTCCTGTGAGCTAAATCTGGCCAACTCCAATAAATTCGATTTTCTGAAGTTATGTTTGTAATACCGCAACACTTAAGCAGAGAAATGTTACTGTGTAGTAATTAGAGATAAGAGACACTAAGCAAGTGATCGCTGTAAATCGCGAACATACACATCACAATACTCCAGTTGAATAACACTCCCTCGATTGGAATTTTGAATAAATTAATAATCCTTTAAATGTTTCAAGTCCTCAAACTCCCAAAACTTTAGGTGGTCGGTTTTAGGAGTAGGCTGGATTTAGCTCCCAGAACGGTTGTATCCTTTATTGTAGTAATTTAAAGTAGTATTTTATAATTTTATTGGTTTTATTTATTCTAGCTATATATAATAAACATTTAACATTTCAGTCAGATGTGTTTTGTTGTTGATCTTTATGTTGTAATATGCTGATATTATGGAACTGACATACCAGAATTATAAACCCCTCATTAAAAGAGTTGTAATATTGGCCTTTTTTTTTAATGAGGGATCTATAGAACTGGAATCAGTACTGTCACCCAAAACATGTTTACACTTAATGTTCAAATTCTAATCTATAAAATTATGGGTTTAAGGGGACTTTTACAATCTATATATTGTCACAAGATGAGTTTATGCTAAGGTGGCTGATAAACGCTCCTCTACTTAATATTGACCTTAAAATGTTCTAATATCCATTTCATATAGCCTCAAATTCAAAATTTTCTCAGTGGCTTACAGCATCCCGAACCCCCAGCTGTAGAGACTCGCCAGAATCATAGCCTACATCAGTGGTTCCAAACTTTTTCATTACCAAGGACCCCTTTTATTTAAATGAATTTTACCTCGGACCCAAGGCTTTTGAAAGACCTGACAAGCCGACAAGCCGACAAGCCAACGGCTTGCTCACTCCACAAGCTCACGGACCTAGAATAATACTTTGTGGACCCCCATGGCGCGGTGGGCGTCCGTGGACCCCAGGTTAGGAAATTCTTGCATAGACTAATGAGCCGATTTTTAGATATATGCCTGGGCCGTTTTGGGATCCGATCCGGCCCTGCCGAACGTGTATATTTGCTTGCTGCATTCTGCATCTTACACACAAGATTAAATATCAACTACTAAGTAGGTTACTAAAATAACTAAATTCAAATAAAATGAAATAAGTAATACCATCTTTTTGTCTGATTTTAGGAATTATTTTGATTTATTCATTTTTAACCTCTAGAAGTATTTAAAATAATTATTTACTTAAAATCAACCACAATTTATTTATTTAACGATTAACGCCACTTGTTTTATATAGTTTGATTTAAATGGATATAAAATAAAGGCAGGAAAGGGCGTTAAAAATAGAAACACACACACACACATGTGAATTACCTTCATAAATAACGCAGGCAGGGTAAGGAGAAAGACAAACTTCCAACCTTCCCCCAACCCCGTCACGCAGAAAGGGAAACTGTAAAAACGAAATGAATTAGACAAACATATTCCAGTAGTCAAGACTTGCTTCTAATAACGACTTAATATATCAGTTTCATATATGCCGTCATGTTTGATGGCAAGTTGTGATATGAATAAGAATTTTAATTAATGTTTGCTAATTTGCCATCATTGTTTATCTTTTTGCTTTCTCGATTTTTTCTTGTTTTGTCCGAATTACGCCCCCACCCCGCACGCCTATGCTCCTCGTTCAATTCCAGTTTTTACTTCTATATGAAACAAGTCTGGCTGCTGCAGGGTCAAACTCCTGGAGACTTCTAGTCTGACTGAAGAAGATGATTACTGCAACTTTTGTATTGTATATATAATAATGGGAAAAAACAGGTCTGGTTAGTCACTCAATAGAAACCGTGATATGACCAACATATTTTAGCAGTATGCCGTATTCGGGGTGATCAATTAAAACATTGGGAAAAGGGTGCTCAATGAATAAGTTACTTCTCTCGCATTGGGCAGTGATCACTAAAAAAAATTAGCATGAAATAACATTGCAAACTGACCCATGTTTACATTTTCAGCCCTCTAGCTCCACTGGTGCGGCCTGTACGCATGATACATACATAGCCAACCAGCCAGACCAACTTGAAAACTGAAAGAAACCTATGTTGAAAATGTTGGTGAAAGTTTCTAATTATATATATATACGAACTCCGCACGGAGTTCGTTTCTTTATTCACATTTACGATTTAGGTCGCTCGTTTAGCAGTCGCTCACACCGACGCCGAGCAAATATAGGCTCTCACTAATACATGTCATTATAATTATCCTATTCTGTCGATCGGATATAAAATTATCCATCATTTGATTTCATACTGTCAACATAAGAAAGCCGCATTATATTCGTGCCTAAAATACGAACGTGAGAATGGAGAAGCCAACAAAGTGTAGGATAAAAGACTCCTGCCTACCATCTGACCTTCGTTAGCTCAGTCGGTAGAGCAGCACCTGCGTATAAGGTGGCTTCCATATATATATATATGGGTAATATTGGATGTATGATACACTTATGCATCAGTATCCTCGTAGACCTTAGTTATGATCTGAAGAGAGCTCAATACTAAGGTAGAGCGGATATTTGTGGGAATCAATTTTAATGGTTCATTACAAGCTGTACTGCTGGTTTCACATAGATTTTCACAATGAACATTTGAGTGTTATTTCCAATTGTTTTTATACATCTAGTGTGTTGTTTTCTGGATGGCTAGTTGATTCGTCCAATGGATGTCCGTACTTCATGTGGACGTGTTTTATGTATTTAGTTATGCGATTGGCTGTTTGGCACAAAAGAATCTCTTGCGAAAAAGACTAATAAAAAAACTAAAAAAGCATATCTTATTTTGAAAATAATATTTTCAGATTAAATATCTAATTCATTCCGTATGTCTATTTTGCATTTTTTGTTCTTCATGTTTGGAGTTGACTTTGGTTTTCTACCGGAACAAGAACGAGAATAATCCTCACCAAATTTAGGGGAGCAAACGCGTCACTGTTTGTATGTCCCGTCAAACCAAACCGATATGTAAAATTAACGTTCCTCTACCGTGATTTGAAATCATGACCAACTTATTGGTAGCTAGCTCTCTTACCGACCGAGCCAAACTGACAGTGACAAGTCTTATATCTACTAAAAATGATCTTACAGATACGCAAGGTCTGATTTCATTCTAATAAATAAATACATTTATACTAAAAAAAATTATTTTTATTATACAATACAAAAGTTGCAGAAATCATCTTCAGTCGGAATAGAAGTTGGAGTGGAGTTTGACCATGCAGCAGCCAGACTTATTGTTTTCATTGTTATTCAATTCAAAGCATAAACAAGAAAAGGAATACTGTTTAAAACCGACGTTGTTTATACAATTCTGACAGCATTTGTTTCTGTAATCAAATTGTTTCCAATTGAGTTTTCAAATTAATCGCCGTTAAAACGTGCGAAACAAAAATAATCATTGCTTGCATCAAAAATAAAACGAAAATACCGTCCAAAATGCAATATTTCATTGAGAAATGAAAATATATAAAAAATGAAAATGAAAATATATACCGTATGAATAAAAAGAATGAAGGCTTCTCACATTACCTCTCTCGTCTCTCCATATGACCACTGATTCAGCTGTTGCTGATACCGGACTACAGAATGACGAATTTAAAGTCAACCAAAGAAGTGTTGCTATTTTTAAAGGGTAGACAATTTAGCGTTTCTTGTTTTGGCAGTACAAAGAGCGCTAAATTAGCGCGTTTGCGCCTAAAACATTTTGGCCTTTTTTCTGGCTATCTACGGCCGTTTTTAGGTGCTTTCTGGCCATTTAGCGCTTTTTTAGCAGTCAAACTATCGCGAAAATATTTTTTTCAGTTGGCAACACTGAATCCAGTACCGAATATTTCCAAACTGGTTTTCTTTGTGTTTTTTCTCCACATAAACTCTCTTCTAAGTAAGATATAAATAATTGGTCCGAAATGTTGCCTTCGCATGGACCCAATAACCTTCTAGTTGGTTTGTGTGGATTGTTGGATCATACTGTAAATTTATCGTCTCCAGCGGAAACACCAGAGTCGCCGTGTTCCGAAATGGCAACCATATGGAGACGAGAAAGGTCATGATTGCCAAAATGAAAATATATACAATATGAATGAAAATGAAAATATATACTTATAAACAGTAAACACTACTTTCTTTCACTTTCATTTTGAGAATTGATTTTAAAAAAGGAAAAATACGACGTAGTAAAGTATATCGTAAAAAATATTCTTTCTTCGCCCACTTTCTCTTTACTTCCTTTCTTTCTGAACGCTTTCAACTGTTTCAAATTTAGTCTGAAAGAAAAACATTTTGGCATTCATAGATCTATCGACCAAAAAGTAATCTATGAAAAAGAAGAAATCAAGTTATAAGAAAATAAGTCGATATTTTTCCCGAATTTCTTGGAAATCCTTTTTTCAAAGCGGAAATAACCGAAATATTTTAAAACCGTAGTTTCGTACGAAGAACGGAAAATAAGGGTTCAGTGCTTCTTTCCATCCATTAGACCAGACCAATCCTTAATTAACCTATACCGGGGCCCCTAGGCTATTAGCAATATGGCGACGCCCATTTTGAACCATCCTTCTCCCCCCACCCCCGTTTCGTGTATAATTTTAAATAAGTTTAAATGTAATGCGATCTGCCAATTGTGTGAATAAAGTGGATTGTCATGTGCTAATGCGTAATATATTCATTCCATTTTTTAAACAGATATTTGTTAGGACATTTTTTATTAAGTTTTAAGATAGTATTAACAATATCTCAGTTCAGACTTCACATCAGGGAATGTTCTTATTTTGACAGTTTTATTGTTTAATTCATTTTCTCTGTAATAGTAATACATTTATTTTTGGGCCTCTTCAATGTCTTGGGCCCTATAGGCTAATCCGGCTAATATTCATATTTTCTTAATTTTCTTAATTTTTAAATAACATTAAGAAAAATATGAATATCCCAGAAATTTTCCGGGCCCCTGTTGTAGCTAACAGGGGCCCGGAAAATTTCTGGAATATTCATATTTTTCTTAATGTTATTTTTGACAAGACCATAGCCGGATTAGCCTATAAGGGCCCAAGACATTGAAGAGGCCCAAAAATAAATGTATACATGTATATAAATGCTACGGGCCCTCAGGCTTAAGCCTACTCAGCCTTATAGTATAATCCGGCCCTGATTGAAAGCAGCTAAAAAAAAAATTTTCTTCTAGAACTGTGTTTGTAGAGAAACGAATCTTTACCCTTTTTCTTTCTCAAACAAAACTAACAAATTTTCGGATTGTTCGAAGGTCTAACTGGATTAAAAGCACCTAAAATTGGAAGAAAACAAATTTCTTCTAGAACTATTTCATTTGTACGTAAAATAGGAAATGTAAATGGTTAAAATTTACTTTTTAGTCAAATATTCAAATTAAAATTGTTTTGTGCTTTCAAATCATAAGTTATCTTTGTTAGATTTGAGGAGAAAAAACGATTTTTTACTTTCCGTCCATTGTACGGAAACACGGCTGCGAAGTATTCGGCTACCTCCATTGTGAAGCTTCTTTGATATTTTAATAGCATTTTTGTTGTGCTTTCATTAAGGTTTTAAGAGGGCACACGCCTTTTCGGGGGTCTGTCCCGGAATAATACGCCGGATCAGTTTTTTTTTCTCGCAAGTATTTCTTCCATATAACACCTTCGTTCGTTGACTTGCCCGAGGGTGTGCTGGGATCTACGTGGGTCTGCCCATAGGTGTGTCCGAAAGCACAAAAACAAAAGATTACTTGAGAAGAAAAAAAAGCATATCTTATTTTCAGATTAAATATCTATTTTATTCCGTACATTTTTTGAAATCAAGTTTTAAGAAAATAAGGTCTTGAAAGCACAAAAAATTTTCCTGAAAAAAAAGAATTTCAATAGGGTTTTTGGCTTTGACTAAACTTAAAGATTCTTAAACCCAAATTTGAGCTTTTAAATTTTTTTTTTTTTTTAGATTAGATTAGATTTTATTCCAGCTCTTAGGCCAGGGGTTCCCAACCTTGGGTAAATTACCCCCCAAGGGCGTAAATCTCGCATACCCAGAGTGTGGGAGGGGGGGGGGTTAAAAAATTTTCTGATTCTGTTTTTTTTTTGTTTTAATTGTAATTTGAATTTACACAAAGAATTATAGAAATGTAAACTCAAACTACTGAACAAAACAGGGTTTACTTTCGAAACGTTGCCAGGGATAAGAGAAGAAAAAGGTTGGGAACCTCTGTCCTAGGACTTGTCCTTTCCGTTGGGATGGGCAATCTGGAATATACGCGAAATTAAGAGAGAATAATAAAGAAAAATAATTTTTTTTAAAAAAGTACTTACTTGTTTGCTTGTTAGTTGTTATAATCCTATCACCACAACAAAGAAATGGGGGAAATGTGGGATGTAACCTGATATCACTGCTAGGCCGATATATCGGACACGATAATGTAGCCAAAAACTACACGGGCGATATATCGGCCTAAAAATGAAACTAAAATTTTAAAATGTAAAAAAAGTGTTTTTGGCTATATAGTCAAAGAGACCATAGCGCTAAAAAGGGTTAATGAACAGTCCACCCTAATCGCCTCCTTTGATTATCATAATGCTTTCTTTTTTTTTAAAGTCCTTTCTTTTTGAGATGATCAAACAATCCGTTATGTGACCGACAACCAATGGCTCGTATGAGAAAGAAAGAAAGACACGTAGAAGTAGGGGTTATAAGTACTGTTGCCAATTTTTTTTAAAAAAGCGCTAAAACTTTTTAAGATGGCCAAAAACCGCCTAAAAGACACTACAAACGGTCAAAAATAGCCGATAAATGGCTAAAACTGGCCAAAATCTTTAAGCGTAAGCGCGCTAATTTAGCGCTTTTTTGCACTGCCAAAATAAGAAACGCGCTGAATCTAACGTTAAATTGGCAACAGTGGTTACAAGAGTCGTTGTAGTAGGAGTCGAAGTCGGAGTCATAGTCGTGGCTGTTGATTACAACAAAAAAAAGTTATTTGGTAATTAAATTAAAACGCCGACTCCAGATTGGATAACCGACCTTGTAAATTGCAAAAAATAATTAATACATTTTTTTAAAAATAAAAACTTACATATAAATTGTATATAATGAAACAAAAAACTTGTCCCAAAATAATAAATAAATAAAAAAACTTTTAAAAAAAACAACCTAAACGCGTGTTGTCGTCTGCTTCTTCAGCACCCGCTAGCGTGCGGATTAAAGGGAAAATGGCTGCCTTCTTCAGGCAGACACATTGACTAGCACGACGGGGAACTTTCTCGTCTGTTATATTTTGATAAATAATCTTTCTTTTTTTTTTTTTTCATCAAGTTCTAGCAAAAAACAGTGTCCGTTATAAGTTAACATCTTTTTACGGACTTATTTTTAAAAAATCCGGAGTCGATGTCTTCGTCTTTTTTCTTACCCTGTTTTCTTCATTCGAAAAATAAAATCACTTTTCGTTCTTTCTGTATTGTATTCTCTTTTTATTTCGTTTGCTCATGAATGAAGTTTGGTCCGTCCATCCTTCATCTTCAGTAAAAACAGTTAGAAAACCAATGTAAACTTATAATATTCCATGATGCCACGATACATTCTTTTAAAA
>VCCN01004112.1:6590257-6604049 GCA_006491835.1 Architeuthis dux | reverse complement strand
AGCTTGGTTTGCTTGAAAGGAGCCAAATTGGAGTGGTCTTTCTCACCGATACATGTCGCACACAGTCCCTGGGTTCCTTTGTCCGGAACCCGTCCCCAAGTTAAGGTAGTGCTCTTAGCATCCGGCCCACGTGATTTACTTTTTTCCAAGGACCCCGACCCCAAATTATTTCTCCCCATCCTCCCCAACCAAATTACATCCTGGGAAAAGATACCCCGCCCTTTGTCCGAATCCAACCGTAATTAATTTGACCTTCCCCTATCCCAATTAGAGATCGACCCTCTTGCTTCTGGCTAACCTAGAAAACAGCAGGCGTTCTACCATTAGCAAGGTAAGGAGGGTCCCATACTAACCCGCCCCTCACCTTTTGTTTAGTTTCTTTCTTTTGGGGGGGGGGGAACTTTTGCCCCCTCCCCATCATTAAATTGTACATACAAGTCATGGGGTTTTAAATAGATTAAGTCCACAGAGTAATTGTGATGTTGTGAATGTAAAGGACTGGAAGGAGAAGAACGAATTCTTATGATGAAAGGATTATTACAAGAATGTATGGGTCACGAATCACCAAAAAAAGAATTGTTTAATCTTTGTATTTCTTTATAACTGCCAGAGAATGACAAACTATTGAGTATATCTATGAGCTTCACATATGTGGCGATGGAGAAATGAATGACCTGATGTGCAATTGCTGTTATTTTCAGATCAGTGCTGGAAGGGGCTGTTGTGTTCTTGTTCTTCTTCTACCGCGTTGACCAGTTTGTTGAAATGTTTTTCAGCTCTTCCTGGCGCTATTTGTTCGCTCGGTAATGATTCGACGATATCGTTCAAATCATCACCACCGTAAGTTAAAAGCATAGCTTTCTGGCGGATGTCATTTTTAATTCTGTGTGCGATGAAGTAGTTCTGTAGTCTGCTTGTCCATTGTTTCCACCGGGCGATCTTGCCGTCTGATTTACAGTCAAACGGTGGGTAGTTTGGAAGAGACATCTTTCCACGTGGGTCAGATAGGTTATTTTTTTTGTTTTGTTTTGTTTGTGTGTGTTTTCTTTCGATCTTCTTCCTCGTCGCCAAAATGTTGTGTTCTTGTTGTTCTTCTTGTAGTAGCTGTGTGAAATTAGAATGCGTTTTGATTCGTAATCTGTCTAAGCATGTTAAGAAAAGAAGACAGAACAAGATAACACGTGTGATAGGGTTGATTAGCCCGGTAAAAGTGACCCTTCCCTGCTCCCACTTCCGGCTCGCGCTTTTGCGACCGGAAGTGGAACAGGGATTGCTGGGAGCTTCCTCGGCATGTTTATTTATACAGATATATTTATATAAACATTATAGGGGCATCAGCTGATCATTTGATAGCACCTTGCAATAGACTCAGCAATGATTCTGGAACCATTGCATCACACTCACTGAGATCAGTAATATTTGGGTATTCTGATCGATTATAAACTTTGGTTCTGATATCACATCGAATAATAGAAGCAGCCATTTCAATAATGGGGGATTTATCATCACGTGTTTGATCTGATTCCCATTTTTTATGGAAAATTGTGTGATTAGTATAACGAAAACTAAATACAAATTCTGTCCCTTGCTTTCCGGTTAGAATAAGATTGACTCCAAAGTGGTCTTCTGATTCGTTTTTAAGACGTTGAAAGCCCTCTTCTTCTGAAAGAGAGTCATTGTGCAGAGAATGATTTATTGTGATGAACACTGACATTCTCTGTTATTTTCCAGATACTGACATACTTCTTCAAATGCTCTGGCTTTGTGTAATCAATTTACCTGGCATTGTTAGAATTTGTGGCATTCAAACCCTTTTCACGGTTGGAGTCTAGGTAAAACAACTGGGCACATTTACTATTTTCCTTCTTCTGCCACTAAATCACCTGAATTCTCATTTTTACTTCCATGCCCCACTAATTTCTTTCATCTGCTTTTTTAATATAACATTATGGTTTTTGAACAGCAATCTTCTTTGGTGTTGAATGGAGATGTAACTGGTCGTAAGGTAGGGCAATTCCCTTCTTCCCTTTTCCTCTTCAAACTCGGTTTACTTGACTTCCGGGTATAATATTTCCTGCATTTTTCATGAACAAAGAAAGGGGTTACCTTACTCTCCAATACAACAGAACGCCCATCCTCACACTAGCACTTATAAGAGTTGAGAAACCTCTAATTGATACTGTAACTACAGCCCGACTCGTATCGTGAATGAAAAGGTCTAACGCTCCATACTGGTGTACATAAACGATCTTTATTACAACGTATTAGTACAAGGTTCTTAGTACAACACTTAGTACGACGCTCAGTACAACTTTACGTTCAGTACAACGTCTAGTACAACGTAACGTTCAGTACAACGTGAAAACGTAATTCGCCTTTGCCAGTTTGTAGCTTGTCTTAGGGCTTTGTGTCGTGATACGGAAGAGGAGAAACCGTGCGCTGCCCTGAAGGGTGATTTTGCGAGACTCGCATGGTGGAGTCTCGGGGCCCTTAATATGGGCAAAGAAATGCGTGTTTTGGATTAACCCTGGAGTCATAAGGTCAAGTTATTCTGACCCTGGCTTCGGCGCGATCAAATTTGGGGTCACCTTTTGTGAGATGTGGATATTCCACAAATCTACCAGGGAGAGACCTTCGACCTACTTAAATTCTCGTTAAGCTGGAGACCATGGCGCCATACGATGCCGCCTGAATGCTTCCTACCCCAATTCTTCACCACCGGACACCTGGTTCATTGTGAATTATTTTTCTCTAATTATCTGGTCTGGCGTCAGCTACACTCCCACTAAATCACCACTTGACTAGCTGTTAATATGCTTTTAACAGTGTATCAATGGTAATTTCCAAGTACTCCATTCCGTATAGTCCAAAGGAAACAAATGATGAGTGACTGACTGGACGGGCCAGGGGTTGAAAAACGGTTTTACCTGTTTTCTACCGGAACAACTAATTTTTAATTGGTTGTTCAACGGTTAATATTTTATCGAGGTGCCTTCTCTTTTTTGTTAAACTTCCATGATGCTCCAAATGGGTGGACCATCGAGCTGTACTCTTTAGGTTCTGAATCCGCATCTCTATTCTCCCACTCCAGGAATCGCACATGATCTCCGTCTTCGTTGATAACGTGGGACCTGTGGAACATTTATTTCTCATCGCACATGACTGCGATGGGATGGGATTGGCAGAGCGCTTCAGACAGCCCATTTGCAATGTTCGGTGCAATCGACAGATTGTCGTTTAGGGCAGTGTCTTTATACCTTGAAGGACTACTCTGATTTCATCCGGCTTCCCATGGCGGTAAAACCTTCCCCAGCTCCAGTTGCCTGTCTGCCTTCTCCACATCACAATCCATGTAAGCACCATCCGTGAATTTCGCGTGTATCGATCAGACTGAGGCGAGTTCTTCATTGTCAGGGAGATGGGGGCGTACTTTTTTTTTGGGGGGGGGGCACTTCTAGGTGGTCACACTCGTTCTGTTGTATGGGGATGTGCGCATGCTCAGGCGCGATGTGTAGGCGAAGCTTGTGCTCCACTCGATGAACTTCGTGGAGTCGCCAGAAATTGCAGCGGGTGCTGGGGCTGGAATCGAGTGAGGGCTACTGATTCCTCTCATGTCTGCTGGAGTGAATCGGTGTACATCGGAGGGTCGCCATAAATTGCGACAGGTTCTGGGGTTGGGAGTCGAGTGATGGCTACTGGCTCTCGTAACGTCTGCTGGAGTGACTCGGTGCGCTTCGGAGGGTCGCCAGAAATTGCAGTAAGGTTCTGCGGCTGGGAGTCGGGTGAAGGCCTCAAATGACTGCTGGAGTGATGCTTCGTATGGAGTAGTATGCCCTCTCCGAGCTCCCGTGAAGGGAGCAAGCGGACTGGGATTTTTTGCGTCACTCTACACGTGACCGCTTTTCTTGCTCCCTCCTTTCGTCAATAGACTGAGTTTTACTTCAGTAACTCTGAGCTCTCTTTGGGCTCCCAGCTTCTTCAGTTCCTGGCGTTGTGCGTAGATGGCATCTTCTTTATTTGAGCTCTCTTTGCAGCTAACTGTGGCTGCCTCTGCTCTCTTAGCTGGGATGCTTCGTGTGGAGGCATGGTTGGACCGGTGTCTGAGTGTAGTGGCATTGGAAACTGGGGGTGGCAGTCGAATGAGGGCCACTGACTCCTGCAATGACTGCTGGAGTGATGCTTCGCATGGAGCAATATGCCCTCTCCGACCTCCTGTGAGGGGAGCAAGCGGATTGGGACTTTTTGCGTCACTGCACGCGGGACCGCTTTTCTTGCTCCTTCCTTCCGTCAATCGTCTGAGTTTTGCCTCAGTAGCTTTCTCTCGTTGGGTTTCCAACCCCCTCAGTTTCTGGCGTTGTGCGTCAATGGCAGCCATCGCGATTTCAGCTTTCTTTGCAGCTAGCTCAGCGGCTGCCTCGGCTCTCATGGCTGAAATGCTTATTCACTGTCGAGCACCAGGCGTAGTCTTGAATCTTCCGCCTCAGCATCGAACGCTTCTCTATCATTAGCGAAGCGTGCTACTAAGTCTTCTGTTATGACTGAGCGTGCATCCATTTCCCTCCGAAACTCTTGGGTTGGTTCGTTTGGAGTCGCATGCTGTCGTATATCTCTTTTAGTCCTGACTCCAGCTTCTCAGCCACGTCCATCGTGTCGTACGATTCCTCCTCAGAGCATCCATACGTTAGATTAGATCGGATATTTCTAACCTGGATCGTCCAGATGTCGTATACCGATCTAAACTTCTCTGTGAGCTCCAACATTTTGGATCTCCTCTTCTCACTCTGTGCCGACATCGTAGTCCTCGGAATTGCGTGAATAGGAAATAGTGGTTACTTTCAGGACGGGTATTTGTTCTTTGCAGTCCTAAGCACCTGTCGTTTCCTTTTTGCAACGATAAGTTCCTTCGTAGCTTTTGTTGTGGAATTGTCCATCCATCACTCGAAGATGCACGCTGTGACCTGTAGTTTACTGCAGGGAAGATGCAGCAGACTGCACGCTGGAACCTGTAGATCCCTTGCAGGGTAGATGAAGCACCTTCGCAGGATGGAGTTAGGCCACGTTTTTACTCTGGGGGTAAGCTGTATTTCCGCTGGCTGACGTTTTCACTCTGGGGTTAAGACACGGGTTTCACTGTAGCTGTACGTTTTTACTCTGGGGTCTGGCCACGGGTTCCACTGGAGCTTTCGTTTTCACATGGGGGGGACGGGTTCCACAGGAGCATACGTTGTTACTTCGGTGTACATAAACGATCTTTATTACAACGTTTTGGTACAACTTTACGTTCAGTACAACTTTACGTTCAGTACAACATCTAGTACAACATCTAGTACAACTTTACGTTCAGTACAACGTGAAAACGTAATTCGCCTTTGCCAGTTTGTAGCTTGTCTTAGGGCTTTGTGTCGTGATTCGGTGGAGGAGAAACCGTGCGCTACCCTGAAGGGTGATTTTGCGAGACTCGCATGGTGGAGTCTCGGGGGCCTTAATATGCGGGTGTGCGCTAAACACGTGTTTTGGATTAACCCTGGAGTCATAAGGTCAAGTTATTCTGACCCCGGATTCCATTCTTTGCGATCCAGTCGTATTTTTACCTTTTTTAAATTAAAAAGACATAATATTCCGAAAATGTTATTTATTTTATTCCATCTTCAATGTTAGAATCAGTGGTGGAAATAGGCGGTACGCAGGGGTATGGCGTATACATACTTCTTAATTTCCAGGTTTTTTATGTTCAATGTCTACTAATGGAGATTGTCATGGTTGTCATGTGTTAAGACGAAAAGATTTAAAACTCGGAGACGCTCAGAAAACAGTATAAATACAAAGTTTCGGAAAGATTCTCTCCAATACAACAGAACGCCCATCCTCACGCAAGCACTTATAAGAGTTGAGAGACCTCTAATTGATACCTGAGTTGATGAGGTGAGGACACATGTGTTAAGACGAAAAGATTTAAAACTCGGAGACGCTCAGAAAACAGTATAAATACAAATCTTCGGAAATATTCTCTCCAATACAACAGAACGCCCATCCTCACGCTAGCACTTATAAGAGTTGAGAGACCTCTAATTGATACCTGAGTTGATGAGGACACATGTGTTAAGACGAAAAGATTTAAAACTCGGAGATGCTCAGATAACAGTATAAATACAAGTTTTCGGAAAGATTCTGAGGGTCTTATCCGCCCATGGCACGGGTTCACTACGCTCATCCCTGCGATTCCCGAGTATACTGTATACATTACTGGTTAGTATCAATAAACAAAAAATACACCAATTTTGACAAAATTAAAAGGGAAAAAATGCACGCTGACACAAAACAATCAAAAGTGATCTTTTTGAATGAAGTTAGATAAATTAAACGCTCATAATGTCGGAAAGGTAAAGTCAAGAAAGTAGGCCCACGCGCACCTCCTGGATATTTTTTCTTAATCTTTGAAGTGTCTATTTTTTTATGCAGCCTGTCGCTCGACTGAAATAATGCCCGATGGGCTTCATTTTAACCGTTTATTACTTTTTGAGCGAACTCGAACCCGGACTCCAAAAACATAGAAAGTCGCATAACCTTTGCAGTAAACAACATACAGACACAAATGAACGCATTTTCCCATACAATACCAACTCAACAAATTCAGAAATGGTTAGTCAAACACGTCTTGACTCTATTTCAGGAAAAAACAGCAAAACAATTTTGCGAAATCCGATATGTTTCCATATATAAACTAGATAGCAACTGTTTGTCCTGTAATCTAGTTTTTCTTTATGCTTGAAGTGTATGTTTTATGATTCTACCTGTTAACAGGCTGAAATGATGTCCAATGGTGTTCATTTTAACCCTATATTACACCTACTGCGAACCCGAACACAGACCCTAAAATCGCATAACCTTTGAAGTAAACAGCATACAGAGACAAATAAACACATTTCTCCATACAAATCTGACCGAAGGAATTCAGTAAACTGGTTATTGTTAAGATTTAAACCCATCTTGACTGTATAGTGGCCTATGATAAGTTTTTAGCCAAGGTAATCAAATTATTAATAAGGCTAACAATAATTGAGCAAATTGAGTGAATTTTCTTTTCACTATTTTGTAGGACCCCCTCTAGCAAATACGACTGCTTTGACACGATTTCCCATAGATTTGAATAGATTATCGATAACTGATTGATCTATGTTTTTCCATTCTTCTAACAACATTTTTCTCAGGTCTGTAATTGATGTAGCTTTTGTCGATCTTGTACGCAACCTTCTGTCAAGATATCCCCATGCAGGCTCAATAGAGCTTGAACGCGCGCACTGCTATCATTGTTTATATAGTAAACTTTCTATTCCAAACTAAGTAAATCATTTTAATATTAATTGTTAACGAGGCGGAGTTAAGTTTTAAGGTAATCAATGGAGTCAAATAGATTATTCCAAATTAATTTAACCCACAAGCTATCAACCAGAATATGTCCAAACGTCTCCTACCGAATAAAGGAAGTTTGTACAATTCTCCCCTTGCGTTCCCTTCATTCACCTTCTAATCACAACTTGATCAATGGAAGAAGAAATACAAAGGAAATCCACTAGATGAAAAGGAAAGGAAATGTTGACATTAGCCATAACTTGCATTATTAGGAGATTGATGACGAACACAGCGTGTATATTCGCAGACATACAAATAGCAAATTGTTCAACCTAAATCAGGGGTTGTCAACATTTTTGGCGTCATCGTACACTTTCACATGGAAATCTTTTTCATCGCCCACCTGTATAGTGACCATTCAAAAGGATACCAACATGTTTTAACTCTTACAAAAGAATAAAAATGAACAGCTTCCTCGTTACAAGATTATTTAATGAAATTTGCTAACAGTTAGTCTTGCTTCTTCGAGAGCTGTGAGAACAAGCTCTAGTGTTCGATCATGTGTTTCCTCGTCAGGTGCTGCTATGGCAATGTCATCCTGGATGACTGCAGCGTCCGGAATGTTGGCAATGATGGGACGGAGTCGATAATTGAGCTCACCGGATGCTGGTAGAGTCCCAAGGTGAGTCTCTTATAAAGCATTAAGCGATCTTCTGCACGAAATACAGTTAGGGGTTTTCTGCAAGCTCAAGTTGATGGAATGCTGTTTTTAAATCCAACTTTCCAGTGAAAATGGGCATAATGTCATCAACGCGTGGGATGGGAAGGTGCGTGTCCTCTAGAGCTTTATTTAGCTTTCTTAGATCCACTGTGATTCGCATGGAGCCATCTGCTTTTGGTATTAGTACTGGGTTAGATAGCCATGTTACGGGCCCATTGTGTGGCTCAATGACGTTGTCTGCCTCCACTTTGTGTGAATCACTTCATTAAATGTGCTTTTCAGATGGTATGGAATGGGCCTCGGTGGCTGTATAACGGGTGATGCGTCAGAATTTACATGAAGTTGGATGGGGTTAGCTTTCATCTTTCCTTGAAATACCGTTAGATGTTGTGCGATGATGTTTGCGGTCCCTACAGAGCTGACAGAATCTTTACTTACCTCTGTATTGGATGAGTTGAACATGATGATTCCCAGTGATTCAGCAAGGTTACAGGATATGGGGTTCACAGCCTTTCCTGGAAGATCGTCATCATCGACAACAATCCACGTTGTGTTCTGTGTTTTTTCTCACCAATGGGTATTCATTATGAATACTCCTTTAGGGATGGTCTTCTGCCGTATGGTTGGAGCTGGATGTGGCTGCGATTGAGGCGTTTGATTTTGGTGGGTACGTTACTTTCCAGAATGACATTAATCTCCGCACCAGTATCTATCATAGCTAGGGTTTGACATCCTCCTAGTGTGTGGTCAGTGATTTTGTATTTCTGTATGGTGTGAATGCCTTTAACGGTGGTGGCGCCAATTGTGGTTAGTGTGTAGATATCCTTGTTATTGCCCCTGCATACAGTAGAGAAGTGTCCCTTTGTGCCGCAGATATTACATAATCTTACTCGCGCTCGACATTTTGGGCCGCGATCACATTTTGGGTCTCCACAGCCCATACAGCGCTGATGACCTAGATACATTCTTGGGCACAGGAAAGGTTGTGGAGTCCGTTGAAAAGGTGATTTTTCATATGGTTGGAAATTACACGGAGAGGCTGATGGCTGCGGAAAAGAAGTGTACCCTCCAAGTAAACCAGCTGCTGCAGGGGAAGGAACATTTACGGATTGCGCTCCAAGAAAGTGACACCCTTAAGGAATCGAGGGGTTGATGCTGAGAATTGCAGATCACGGAAGAGAAGCAAAGGCTCCTATCTCAGGAGAAAGACGGCCTCATAGAATTCTTGAAGGGAAAGACCGCTAGTTTAGATAACGAGAGGAAAGATGTCCAGGCCATGTTGGACGGTACCAACGCAGAACGTAATGCATTGAGGCAGTTACTAAATGAGGGGACATTCTGTCTAGCGGAACTAAGTGAACAGTCTGTCATGCTCGACAGGGAGCTGAAGACGGTACGTCGTGATACGTACCGGCTACAAATCACTCATAGTGAGGCGCTAACCAGGGGAGAGATGCAACGGCATCAACTTGAGGAGGAACTAGCTGAGAGAAAGTCTCAATTGGAAGTAGCTGAGCGGAAAACTTCGAAAATGACACTCGCACTCGTGGAAAGGGACAGGCTGAGTGAATGCCAGCCGATAATACATTTGAATCAGAAACAAGGGATATGGGAATAAACGAGTGTCAATCTGAATTTGACAAATTGGATGTTCTGATAAAGAAAAAGAACAGTAAACTGGACAAAGCATCAGAGACTCTTGCATTAAACCAGCACCAAAATGGAAAAACCAGACACTACAGAACTGTACCGGCGGAACTGGTAGAAATGGGACAAGAGGAACGTGAAGAAACAACCCCCCTTAACAGTGACAAGATAACAGACATAATTGTCAAATAAACTACAATTTATTGCTTCACCAAAAAAAACCCGAAATTGTGTTGTATTGTTTTCTTGATTGTTTTTCTGTACTGTGTTATCCCATCTGCAGTTTGTACGTACACTATTAATTTTTCCCACACTAAATTCCTCATTCCCGTCTCAAATCTTTGTTGTTTGACCTTACCACTCGATTACCACTCGATTACCACGACAGGTGTGTGTGTACTAAAGCATTCGCGCCGTGACAGTAACTCTATTAATTCCTTCCCCACATCGACTTCGCAATCGACTACTTGGACTTCAAACGGGTTGCTATACCAAAATGGAACAGACAATGCAATAATATCTTGGAATCGCTGTACCATGTCATCATGCAAACATTGCAAATAGTCGCGATAGGTAATTATATCCTCATCAACCAATTCAACTTTCAAGCTATCCAATCGTTGAAATTGATGGAGTTGACATCAGGAAATGTTCATCTTATATAGCGCCAATTTAGAAATGAAGTCCGTGATGGACGCTTTACAGTTGATAAGCTTTTTTATTCTTTTACCCCACTTGCAATAACGTATTAAGTTTAGAGGATATGTCGCTAAGGAAAAAGATATCACGTTTTGAATCACTCAGCGAAGCGGATAGTGGAGTATTTTGAAAAGAATTCTATGATTGTATCAAACAGTTCGACAAAACGAACAACACATAGCATCACATAGTCATCATTATTATCAAGGCACAATTGAGGAAAATTCGATCAGACAAAGAATTCGATTTTAGTTTGTTCACCGAAAACTAACTGCAATATATCATTGAGCTTGCCATTGATATTCTTTCCCACTAAATGCCCAGGATGAGCCACGCACTGTTAAAACAGGATGCAACATTTTCAAGATTTAGGAGACAAGAGCAACCTCTGGGGCTCCATTAGATGCGCAGGCAACAATATTGGTCAATGGGATGTTATGCTCATTACAACATTGCTTAAATAATTCTAAACTAGACGTACCTTTTGAGTCAAGCAGTAATTGATCAGTGAACAACATTTCCCCATAGCGTTGAAACACATACCAAAATACCCGAAAATACTAACCATGTACATTTTATTGTAATAATCTTTGTGTTATTAATAAGAAGAAAGATTGTAGAAAATTTTCAACTTAAAATTATTTGCAAAACAATACTCTGAGGTAATTTTGGGTGAAAACCTATGTTTGCACTTTTTAAAAAGCGGAGTAAGCGTGATAGTTCATATACGAAAGATTCATTGAAATCTACGTATTTATTTTTTGTAAAAAGGTTAAAACTACGTATTTACTTTTTTTTACAAAAAATAAATAAATACATAGTTTTAATTTGATCAAAAGTTTATTTAATTAAAAACAATTATTTTTTTACAATCAAAAGTTTATGTAATCAAAGTCAAATCAAACTTTTTTTACAAAAAATAAGTAAATACGTAGTTTTATGGGAGATTCGGCGTAACGGATGTACTACATACTCACCTACCCACAGAGAGTGTAGTACAGACGTATGCACACCTACACAAACATTTACACATTTCTCTACGCACCTGCATAATGTGCGATTGGTGCACCTGAAACTGTAAACGTAGTAGGAAAAGACAAGATGGCGGGGTGAGCTAGAAAGGTTTTCCGGTAAGACATTAGTGATATATTCAATATCGTGACCGAATATTTCTTCCTCGTGCGTCGTCGTCGGTTCGCACGGCAGTGGCGGCGCCGTCGTTTTGTACCAGCCCGGGAAAGTTTCGGCCAGAAAACTATGAGGATGGGCAAAGTTTGTTTTATATAAGTAATAATGTCACATTAAGGCCGAACAGGTAACCCTCCGTTCTACCTTTTTTGGTATATTTCGATTTGTTACTAGCGATAGAGATCCCAGAAGTCACTGTGTTGTGCTGTATAAATATGTCTTCGCGGCTTGATCATACCACTTGGCTTGGTGATTCCAGGGTGATATGTTATGTTTGGGAATTGTAACTGCAGATGAATCCCATCATATCACTGCTTTATATGAGTGTCAAGGATCTGGTAAATTTGGTACTCTGGTGCCGTACTCTGACTAACATTCACACCGTATGATTTCAAATTATTAGTCACATCTTCTCGTGCCATCCGTGGATCTCTACTGGCGTCTCTATCTATTACTGAAGTATCGAAATTAGAGAGATTCAGCAAAGAAGAATGGAATAGCATTTCCGGCGAAACTTGCCAAAAGTATTTGTGTAACTAACTGCCCTAAACGTATGGCAAAAGTAATTGAACAAAAAGAATTCACAATAGATTACTGATGCTCAATCTTTCGTCGTATATCGTTACTGTACCAATACTTTCTGTTCGTGTGTTTTCCAAATATTGTTACACAACAAACACCTCCAATAATATACGTAGTTACTTTATATTTTGTGTGTATCATTGTCTGCTTTGTAACTTAGTTGTAGCGTAATTTCAACTTAGAGCACGTATGAATAATCTTATTGGATAAAGCGTCCAATCTTTCATACCGCTCTAATATAATACCCACGGTAAAACAAAAAAAGGGAATTCGAAAATATTATCACATTGCCAGAGAACCTCACTTTCTGTTATCTAACGGGAGGTGAATGGGTAGATGAAGACAATGGTTACGGAGGACTAACAAAATCAAATAAGTTTCAATTACAACAAAGGAAAAATGGACACTTTTCTACCCTAGCTTGGGCTGGGCTGACATGTCTTTCCCAAAGCACGAAATTCTTACCTTAACCAATCACTTCCAAATGCCACTCCAAGTTACCATCTATCACACGACACAATCGCAACTTTAACTCTCTTTTCACTGGAATCCGACGAAGATATTCCTCTTTTCTTTACCCGGATCTTTACCATAAGCTGATACTTAAAGTAGGCGACCAGTTGGTGGTGTTACACTAGGATATACTTGAAGCAATGAAACTCTTTTGTTGTTGTTGTTGTTTGGTCACGACTCCACGTGAAGCGTTCCCTAGATATTTCTTTCTAGTCTGTGACTTTATTGTAATGGAAATCTTATCTGGTAACAGCTTGCCAATATTACAGCGAGTTCATTGAAAATTACCCTGGTTTTTCTTTCGGGGCAATAATATACTGCCACAAAACGTGTGTTGATCAATAATATACTGCCACAAAACATTTGTTATAAGAAGTCACTTAGTTTATTCACATAAGGGGCTATTGGCGTGGGGCACCCAATAAATGTCTGCAAGACTAGCTCGCTAACCACAGCTCCAGGGCAAGGCACCCAAGGTATTTGTTTTTTGGGAATTTACTAAGCTTAGTTTAGTCTGGCGTACGGCCACAAGTGAGGGGATCGAACTCACCACAGAAGTAAGAGACTACGAGCCTAGCTCGCTAACCACTGCTCCACGGTAAGTCTTGTGATGTCCTGCCAGGCTGCGCAAGGGAGAAAATACCTCGAGTTACCTCCCTTGCTACAACCCATGAGACGGAAGTGAGTTCCCGGTCATGCGCCGGGCAAACCGGGGTAAAATAAAGAGAATCGCACGAAGTAGAGGGACAGACGGTCCGCTCTCTGACGGTGATCAGTAAACACTACATTAGTCTTTGTCCTTTGTTACTTTGCTTCATCTTTCCCTTTCAGTGAGATTCCCACGAGCTGGGAGACACTACATTTTGGCGACGAGGGACGAGATCCGTCTCTAAAAACACAAAGGAATAACCGCCTCAACACACGATGGCTAATTTCCTGCCTCCATTTCCACCATTTCAGATACACAACGGAGAAAGCACAACCGACGAAAACGGGCCATGTTTCTCCACTATGCCGTCGACGAAATTTCTGAGATCGTCGATAGCTTCTCAGATGAAGACAAAGGATTCGGAGCAACACATGTGGTGGATG
>VCCN01004112.1:6541194-6551267 GCA_006491835.1 Architeuthis dux | reverse complement strand
TTTTGTTTCATGCAAATGAGGTAGTTCTTCCCAACCTTTTCCCCAAGGAACAATTCACTGTTGCTCCACCTTCTAATTTCCATCCAGACGTATCAATGGTTATGCTCTTTGACAAATCACAAGTTAGGTCTTCAGTTCTGAATGTTCCTCTACCAGATGGCACAACTACAGAAAGTGAAGTTCTGTCAGTTCTGATCATTGATGCAATGTGCATTGTTAACATGGTGTCCCAAACTCCGGACCGGATTAACCCCTGGGCCCCTGGGCTATTAGCAACGTGGGACCCCCCATCTTAAACCATCCGTATCCCCCCCGCCCCCGTGTATGATAAATAATAATTATAATGTAAGTAATGGGGATCTGTCAATCGTGTGAATGAAGTGTATTGTCATGTGCTAATGTGTAATATATTCATTCCAATTTTTTAAGTGATATTTGTTAGGACATGTTTATTAAATTTTAAGATATTATTAACAATATCTTAACAATTTTAGTGAGCGCTCAGACTTCACATCAGGGAATGTTCTTATTTTGACAGTTTTATTGTTTAATTCATTTTCCCTGTTGTAGTAGTGATACATTTCTAAATTGCTATTTATTTATGTATTGGGCCCTACGCCGTAGTGTAGTTTGTGTATAGGCTAATCTGTCTATGGTCCTGTCAAAAATAAAATTAAGAAAAATATGAATATCCCAGAATTTTTTCGTGCCCCTGTTAGCTACGGGCCCCTAGGCTTAAGCCTACTCAGCCTTATATTATAATCCGGCCCTGTTCAAACCCCGGATATCAGAAATGTAATTCAGTATGCTGAGAAATTTGTTGACATTGTGTCAGGAATGACTGACTACTATGATGAAGTTAGGGCTGTTGTTTTTTATTAGTACCTCTCAGGCTCTCTCAAACAAACTACTCGTGAACATATAAAGCAACGCTAATCCATTACCACGTTAATGATGATACTAAAATTAAGAACATGAAGACATTTCTGTCTCCTATAAACACCAAAGCAAAGCTTACTAAGTACCTGATAAAATTATGAACCACTTCAAAGGAGACACAAAAAGGGTCGTGGTGACAGACCTGCCAAGGTCAGTAACGTAAAATGCTAGAGATATTTAAATATAAACTTTTCAAAATCGTCCCGACCCTACCTGACCATTGTGTACTTATAATGTTTAAGGGGGCAAGCCCCTTTTTCTTTTCAATTGTTTTAAAAGAGCTGATATTTTTGAAAATTGACGAAAGTTCTAACTAAAATCTCAGCCTCAGCCCAACCGAGTGGCTTATATTAGAAAACGTGTATTAAGCAAACCTACTGGAATGTATAGAAAGTAAGAGTACGACATCACTTATTTGCATAAAAGCAAGTTTATAAGAAGCAAGGGCAAGGATGACGGAAATGTTTTAAATATTGGGAACATCTCAAGGAGTTCACAACATTGAAATAGCGGGAGGGAATGACAAGCTATCCTGAATTCTTTCTTAAGTTTCGTCTAGGACGCATGAAACCCTTGCGCCGGTCCTGTATACATATGAGTATGGAGTGATACAGGAAAGGAAAATGTTATATCTAATATGCAGTTATTCAAATAAATGAAATATATTTTCTATATTCAGTATTAAACAAATACCAGCTGCTGATTTTAGTATAATAACACTGGCCTGCGTTTGAAATTCCTTTTCAACAGTTTTGCTCAATCGGGTCAGGTTTTCAATGTAAATGTACACGTGTTTCAATAAACAAATCAAAGAAACAAACATAAGACATGAATAAATCAATAGAAATGTTCACTAGTGTCAAAGAGAAGAAAGGCATCGAGCAAGTCAAGTTTAAAATAATGCGACAGCATACAAATCTGACCTGATTTTAAAAACACGATTACAGATTAGAATACAGTCAGTGTTGCTAACTCAAAAAATATTTTAGCGCTAGTTTGACTGCCAAAAAGCGCTAAAAACCCGCTAATTTTTTTTACATTACCAGAAATGGCCAAAAACCACCAAAAAGACGCTAAAAACGGTTAATAATAGCCTGAAAATGGCCAAAAACGGCAACATGTTTTAGGCGAAAACGCGCTAATTTAGCGCTTTTTGCTCTGCCAAAACAAGAAACGCACTAAATCTAGCGCGGAACGCGCTAAATTGGCAACACTGAATACAGTACGCTAAAACTGTTAGTATGGGCTTAAAAGTAGCTCTACTGGGGTCCAGTGGTGTTTCTAGTTCTTGTGTGTGTGTGTGTGTGTGTGTGTGTGTGTGTGTGTGTGTGTGTGCATTTACGATTCTAATATCACATGCCGTGTAAGGCCGATATTTCATCCCGATGTAACCTGCTGTATGCGCGCCCGGCAGTATATTGCTGCCTCCTCCGTCTTAGTCTGAGATAGTTGGTGCGTTGACGCCAAGTGTTGGGAAAGTAAGGGTCCTAAATCACTGTCAATCTGCCGCTGTTGGCGCCATAAGATATATCAAAACGTGAAGTTTGGGACTAGTCAGTTTTATAATTAGAGGATGAACATCTCCAGACATGGGGGGGGGGGCTTTCTCCTTCCCTAGCGATCATCAAATGAGAAGGGAGGTCGTCTCCCCTTTTGTCCACGGCTTCTTGTGCCGAAACACTACATTATAAAGATTATTATATTTTTACGGCATAGTTTCTTTTTTTCTCGAAAATCTGAGATAATCAATCATATATCATCTACATCCCTACATTAAAGCGTATGAAAGTGTGGGGGGGCAAATATTTGGGGGGGCATGGTCCTCCTCTGCCCCACCCCCCGTAGAATCGCCACTGCTGGGGTCCCGTGGGAACCTTTTATTAGAAGCACGAAGTAATGTTTTTATGGAACGTCATTAGAAAATCTTTCAAAAAAATATGTCGCCAATTCTTTCTATGGCCCAGTGTGTATTTTGCAGCTCAGATCCATAGAGGACTGAAATATAGTAAAAATACCACAAAAACATACAAGATGATCCAAAATAGCTACTTATTGATCAAATCAGTTCAAAAGATGTTAAGCAAACGAACTACAACAGATTTCCAATTAAAAAAATCAATTTCTATGGATTCAAAGGGCCAATTTGATCAGGTCTTATAAATCTGAAATTTGATTTGGTCTGTAAATTATAGATCTGACCTGCGCTCTTAATTATAGTCAATCTTGGTCAATCACCTTGCTTAAAACTGGAAGTTATGATGACTGGACATAACGAATGCCCATTAAACGGTTCTATGACACAATGTGTATTTTGCAGAACAGATCTGAATGAACAACAATTCAAACAAGCATTGCAAGGGAAATTATGAATCACCGCCACCCGTATATGCTGTGTTGGGGGTGATCAATTAAAAAGTTGGGAAATGGGGTGATTAATGAATAAGTTACTACTCTCGCCTTTTGTTGGGCTGTGTCACTAAAAAGGGTGACCAATTTAACATAAACTTACTGATTATTGAACCCCCCTATAAAAACCTCTTTAGAGGGAGATTTGAAAAAAAAAACAACACATTTTTTCTACTCGTTGAGGGGAGTATGTGTGTACAAAATTTCAAGTTTATACTAGGGCTGGGCGAAATCCGGATACATAGATAGACACATAGATACATATAAATGTCAGAAGACGTGAATAACATAAACCCAGAAATAAACAAGTATTATGGGTAGCAGTGATTAATAAAATCTCAACTTGGTTTAGAGTGTAAAACTATCAATACAACGTAAGCTCATTAGTAAAATGTCAGTAACTCTCCATATACAGTGGATTTCGCTTCATAGGACCATCGGTTTTTAGAACCAGCAACACAATAGGACCAATTTTGTAAGAACCGATTCAAACCGTGTCCGGTCGTTTCGTCGAACGACGTGTCACCGACACACAGTGAGCAGACAGCAGTTTCGCCCTGCAGACGATTCAGAGACAACCCGTTTGACGAACATCAATTTTCGCCGACTACCTTTTCGTCGAATACTTGTTTTTGTACCATTTACAGGGTAAAAAACGAAAAGTTTTCTTTACAATTCTTTTGAAATTGATTCGAAGAAAATTAGCTAATTTAATGGTTAATTGACTGGATTTATATTATTTTGGTTGTTTTACATCTAAATTTAGATTATTTTGGTTGAGGTGTTAGATGTAAATTTATATATTTTTTTGAATGAGGCTCAAATATTTTAAGATGATTTTGGCAAAATCCTAATATTTTGAATGAATTGGGTCTTTTTGGTTTGACGATCCCAAAATTTCGTTTGGCTATAAAATGGTTAACTTTGGCTATAAATCTAGATGTAAAACATCTACGTTTCAAATTTGAAACACTGCAGACCACCTCTGCCGTAACAAGCGCAATTTTCAATATATTTTAATTTTTTTTTTAAATCCAGACAATTAATCATTAAATTAACTAATTTTCTTCGAATCAATTTTCGGAGGCCTACTTTATTTTCAAAAGATTTGTAAAGAAAAAAAGGGTTTAGAAAAGGGTCTGTATTCTGCTTTTTTGCAAAATACTGGACAGCTTGGGAATTTTTTTTTAACGCGAAACTGGATCGTTCTGACTCAAAGTATGAGAGAAAAAACAACAATGCAACAGGTTTTTTGGTTCGAGATTATTCGATCTTTAATACATAAGGAGAGAAAATGGTAGATAAAAGATGCAGAGGGAATGTAGGGTCGAGTTGCGAAAAAGGTGGGATTTTCGCGAGGAGAAAGACTCACAGTGGCTAACACTCCGGCTAACAAATGTTCAGTACTTCGTCATTACGGATGGCCAGTTGCAAGTGACGGGGGATGATTCTGGATTTCTTGTTGTCTCTGGTAGCATTTCCTTCCAATTCGAGTATCTCAGCGGCCAGATATTCCATGGCGCCGACCCTCTTGGCATAATTGCCTTTACGGATACGGCCGATGGGGAATCCGGCACGGGATGAACGGGTCGTCCTCTTTCCCTTAACTTTTCCTCCTTTGCCTCGTCCTGACATTTTGCTGTGTAGTTTGGATAGATGTAAAATGAGAATGAAAGTTAGCAGTTCGGTCCCCAAAAAGGGGGGAAGCCCCTTTTTTTAGGTCTTGTCTGCAAGGCTGTCGAATGCGAAGAGAGGGGGAAAGGCATTTTGAAGAGCGCGGTCCCTTTTTTTAGGCGCTTCTCATTGGTTGAATTTCAACCAATGGCAAAGTGTTCAGTTTTAACCCCTTTAATTTATTTTGGGGTTATAATATTTCTAATAGAGATCTTATTAAACATTCTTGACAGAACAGTTTAATTTTTCTGTGGTGGAGATGAGAGAAGAGAGACACATCCTTCGAAGAAGTAATTTGTTGTTGTTATTGACAACATGTAAAATTAAACATCTAGAGATCTGCTTTACAAATAAGATTAATTAATCTATGCTTATATAACTTAAAGGAGTGACAAAAGAATTTGTTTCGGCAGAAAATCGACACTTGATGAAAAGAAAACTTGCATATAAAAGTTTCGTTCGACATTTTCGAATAAGCTTAATTAATCGATGCTTATATAACTTATAGGAATGATAAAATATATTTTTTCAACTTGCATATAACTGTTTTATTTGGTAACTTATCAAATAACTAACTATGGTGTATGTATGTTGCCGATAATAAAAGGAAACAAAAAATGACTTAGAAACATTGCGAAATTCTACTTAATAATTAACGAATATTTGTTTTTCGTTTCTTTTCAATGAAATTTGGACTTTTTTCTTTCTAGCAAAGCCAAGAAAAAACACAAGAAATAATCTTTTTCAAGATTAATTACGTTTTTAAAATAGGGTATCGGTGTCTGTTTGATTATTTCTCTGATCATTCGCTAAAATTATTTTATAAATATAATATATTTTCATCATCCTGTTCTTCCAATGTTGTTATTTAAGATGTAAAATAAAATTATTTTTCAGAAATTTCACTGTTTTTTTTCTCGTTCTTTAACCTCTAAATAATACAAAAAAGTATTCGACGAAAAGGCAGTCGGCGTAAAGCCAAGTCGGCAAAACTGATGTTCGTCAAACATATTGTCTGTAAGCAGGACGAAATTGTTGTCGGCTGATTGTGTATCGGCGAGGCGTTATTCGACGAAACGACCGAGAACCATTCAAACGTATGTAATCATCGCTAATTTGATTCATTTATTATGACCAATGTGTCGTTTATTTGGACCAAGCAGCAGTGCTACCGAATTAACATTGTTTAAATAAAATGTGGTAGAATTAATAAAACAAATTAAAAATGTTAATTCTCAAAACAACTATCAAATATTTTTAGCTTGTAACTCAAGTTTAATGTGAAATAATCGAACTCTCAAAAGTACCGTGTTATGTTTTGGTTGACTAAGTTACCTCATTTGCATTGCTCATTGCTTCAAACGGGAGTTATTTTTACAAATATCTTCTCATAGAAAACCTTTTGCCTTGTTCGGTTAATCGGCCCAGCCGGTTATTTGGTTCAAAATCGTTGGTCCCGATGCGGTCTCATTAGCATAATATCTTTATGTTGCTCTTCTTGGTTCTCACAGTACTAACAAAGGCACATCTCCGTACACGCAAGTCCATTCGTATGACATTTGCACCTCTGTGTATTGCACCCTTTTTTGCACTCAGTTCAATGTCTGCCTCAGGAGCCTGAACGTGTGTAATTTTCCATATTAAGCACATCAGCTGACATCGGAGAATCTTAAATTTGAGGAAGCTTGTCAGAGTCTTGAAATTTACTGTATAAGTTCCACCTTGCTTGAGCCAAATTCAATTTATCTTTGGGTTAAAAAATACAGCACAAGTTAACTACGAACTGTTCAAGGGCTTCTTTTAACCAATTACCTACATCTTCGTTTTATCCAAAGACCTGGAATGTCTGAATAACATCATTATTTGCAGCCATGAACGCTTTCCAGCTTTAGACTTGCTTGTCTGGTTACAGTCAGTAATGGAAACCCAATATTGCAACACTCTTGTCTGGACCTAGTGATTCATATGCTGCCCCAACATCAATTGCTCGCTTCGAGTTTCCCTTGTCAGTTACAAAAGATGTCTCTGTAGATAGGTCTGCATAGTAATGGATAAGTAGCAGCAAGACATCTGTGTTAGGAGAAATTACTCTTAGTTTCCTAGACGGGGTTTGTCGTGCAACATCAAGAGCATGAAGGATTAAAACAGTGCCTGCTTCTTCGCGAGTGTTGTCGTTTAGCTTAACGGTATTGAAGACAGTAAACGCTTCATACGATACTGCAACATTTTTGCCCTCTTTTTGGAGTTCAGGTTCTGAGAATCTTCCCAGGAAATATTGTTAAATCCCTTTTTGTTCGATAATGCAAAAGGAATTTCTTGAGTGTGAGCTTTGCCAAACTTGTGTCATTGTGCACTTCGCGGGCATGTTTTTATTTCACCTTTCACGTGTATTTGCTTTCAATGAGTTTTCTATATATCGGCCAAATGCAATGCGAATTTCATTGGTACCTTCTGATTCCTCCAGAATGGGTAGCCTCAGATTCGTGTGTGTGTGTGTGTGTGTGTGTGTGTGTGTGTGTGTGTTCGGCTCTCGTAGCAACTTAAAAAGAAAACACCGTCCAAAGAAGTACCAAATACGATTATAAAGAGTTGCCGATTGATAATGAAATGAATAAACACATGCTTAATTTATCAGTTGTGATGGCCTTTGGGCTATTATTTGGTTTACCGGCGAAATTTGGCTGTTTTTCCCTTTTACCGCCCTGGGCGATCTTACGGTAGATCCCGGTATGTCTTTCTTTTTTTGACAGGTTCTGGACAGAATGTACATTCGTACACTGGTAACTGATCTGCTTGCTTGGTAGCTTTGGAGTGCGTTCTAATTAAATCGGCTCTACCTTGTGGTGAACCTTTTGTTGTTGCTAGACAGCTATTGCCGTGCCATGTAGCCAGGGCGAATTGGGAGCCCAGCACGGCTCGGGCAAACGGCCCATTCATTTATGATTCTGGAAAGCACATGAGCCTGTAACAAGGTTTGATTAAATTCATTAGGTTAATTACTACCTGACTCCATTAGTATTACATAAAACTTAACTCTACCACGTTAACATTTAGTACTAAGTTGAATTAATTAGTTTGAATTGAACTTAACGATATTAGTAGTAATAGAAGTAGTAGTAGTAGCAGATATGGCTGAAGTAGTAGTCCTTTCCTTAAGGCACCGCGGCGGCTGCTGATTTAGTAAGCAAAGTAAGTGACGAGAACGTATCCCTTAGTTCTTTCTTTCATTGTCTCTTTCGGTAATCGTAGAAGAAATAATGTTGCATGCGACAATTCAATAAAAAGAGGAAATATTTGCAGTAATGAAAATGTAGATGCAATTTAACTTAAGATATATTTATTAAAAGGTGCACAAGATTAGGTTGTAGCTGTAGTTGTAGAAAGATTGATAAAGTTCTCATTAGTGGAGAAGAGGGAAAATGTTCTTCTGCTAGAAAGTAAGAGAATATTCGTTCATTTAGTTGATAATAATATGATATAGTGGAGTTATAGATAGTCTTTAGATGTGTACATAAAATAATCTTTGGAATAAAGGTCTGTGAAAAACGAAAATACTTCTGATACACCCTTATAAAATCAACCACGCTTGTCGTGGCATCTGCAAGTCTCGCAAGACCATGGATCAGTCTGTGTTAGTAGAGTAATACTCCACTCAGCACTACCCCGTTTAGCGCTGATTCATTATAGCGTTCTTTTTCAAATATTTCTTTTGTAGTAAATTTCGTAATGTTAAATTTCCAAAATAAATAACGATAAAGTAGAGGATCATTGACAGTCTCCGAAGTAAGTGTATGCTATACACTTAGGTTAATGTACTATGAGTATGAGAATAAACACATACACATAGACATACAAATACACAATAATCTATCATGTAGTGATATATATCGACACCTAGTGATTCACCAGCTCTAGAAAGTAGCTACCAAATGAAATAAACATCATGTTGAGGCTCAACAACATCATATATTTTAAAAATCATTGCTAGCACAATCTCTATTTATGTTATATCATAATGACCCCGTTTTTTTAAATTTCGTTTAGCGGTGATATTTTAGGGACGTATCTAGAGGGCTATATTATATTGTTACACGTGAGATGTCGTTTTTGTTAGAAACAGAGACAGTTAATTTTCAAAAGGTTGAATCTGAAAAATATCAATTATTGTGACTTTTTATGCGCACCTTTTCACATGAAAAAAATGTTATTCATTGCAGACACATAGTCTAGAAAAGTTGTCACCATCAATTATATTTTGAGAAAAGCCAACCAAAAGCTAAGATTCGGCAATTCACACCCACACACATACCACAACATCATATAAATGACCCCATCCCTATTCTGCCCTGGGCAGGTATGCGAGATTTCTCTGTCCATAATATTGAGATGTTAATTTTCAATAAGTTGAATCTGAACAATATAAAGTGTCTTTTTATCTGCACCTATGCACCTGGTCGGGAAAAGATTAATATTCGTTTTTCAATGTGATGTAAGTAGAATACTCTTGAGAAACAGCAAGAAAATCACCTTTATCAAATCAGGCATGAGTTTATTTTTATTAGAGTCACCCACCATTAGAAATTATTCAGGCATAAACTATTTTGCTTTTACAGCCTACTTTCTCAGAATGTCTTTCCTGGTTGACTTGAAATTTCCATTGTTTGCTTTACACAGGAAGTCACCTATTTCTTTAAAAGTACATTTAAAAAAGAAGCATCGTATGTTTGACGCAAAACTTGAAAAACTGGAAAACTTGAGAGCGCATATCTCTGCCAACACAAATACTCCAACAAAAAACTGAATGAAAATCAATTCATATATAGCTACGACGCTTGGGATATAACTGTAAAAGAACTTCTGGATCCTCCCCAGAATGTAACTAATTCCACCATAGCCCATCCTTCTACAAAGTGTCATTGAAATTCATTGAGATCTTTTACATATACAAACACCTACCACAAATGTAGAGTACAGTAGGTTGCTCAGAAGCCAGGGTCATACTTAAGGTCGTACATAAATAGAGATTGTGCCAGCAATGATTTTTAAAATATATG
>VCCN01004112.1:6515954-6534388 GCA_006491835.1 Architeuthis dux | reverse complement strand
TATACATACGTATTACATGCCACACACATACTACATACAAATATATACACATGCAATCACACAACAGCTACACACATGAACAAAAGGTTCAATGAACAAAAGGTCCAATGCAAAACGGTCCGATTTATACATATATACACACAACATACACACATGTCGCACACATACTACATACAAATATATACCCATGCAATCACATACCAATTACACACATGCCACATACGCACGTGCCACATACACGACACACACACACACATATTCAACATACACACAAACGTACGTGCTATATATAAGGATGTTTTTTCTATGTTATGTTATGTTAATTTGTTATAACCCCAAAGAATTACTCTTGAGTACCGAATAATCACCCCCCACCCCGCTTATTAATTTTCCAGAACAATTCCACCCCCTACCACCGCTCTTATCCCCCCACCCCGCTTATTAATTATTCTGACGATGAAGATCTACTTCCAGCATTGGCAACTATTTAGAAATTTTGATATCTAAAATTATGGGAAAAAAATCCAAAAATATCTAGTTGTTCCAGAATTGGGGCCAAAATATCCAAATATTCCAGAAAATTATCTAAAGATTATCTAAATATACACTACATTTTATTAATTTACTGCATTCTATATCAAAATATAAAAAATAACACTAAAAATGTAATCGAATAATTATATTACCCCCCTCCCCCGTAAGTAAAATATCTAAGAATATCGAGATTTTGCCAAAAAAATCAAGAAATGTCTGAGCTTCATTAAAAAAAATATCTAAACTGATATCCGATATCTAAAAACAAACGCAACAAAAATATCTAAATTTAGATATCTAAGTTGCCGTTGGCAACGCTGCTCGGCCCTAATAAGAAATTTGACAATATTGTGTTTACTTTCAAGGAGATTTGACTCCGCACACTGGGCATCTTTCTTCGCATGTCTTCATAACTGAATATATCTTTTGGCACAATATCGTTTTGGTTGGCGTCCCTGTCACGTGATGTAAACAATTTGATTATTCTACAAACAAGTGTTTCGTCAACGGAATCTTTTCTCTTTTTAAACAATCTTTTCTCTTTTTAAACAATCTTTTTTTCTTTGCCTTTCCTTTTTGATTTGATCATTGTAGAATAATGTTATTTTTGAAAACCTGACTGAAAAGCGTATAGTTGGTGGTGTTACTGGTACAACAAGCATTCTATGAAGGAAAAAAGGTTTTTTTCCCCAAGGTTGCCAATAGTTGGAGACGTTTATGGCCAAAAACATGTAAAAATGATCAAAAATGGCTAAAGAATTTTATAAAAGCAATTATTTTATTAGAAGAAGTATTGTAAATCATTAATATTAATTTAAAAATAAAAAGAATACTACTATTGAACCCCATCTTAATTTTTTCGTTGCTTTTTTACCGCAACATTACGACCTGAGTTTTAAAGTTGTGATTATAAAAAGCAACTGAAAAATTAATATGAAAGTGAATAGTAGTATTAAGAAACTTAATAATAATGATTGTTTATAAAACATTGCAATACTGCAGTACACACCAAAAATAAGAATTTATTTTAAAAAATACTACAGCAAAAAGTCAAAATGGCCAAACTAAAAAGTTCATTGCCAAATGCTTTTAAAATGGCCAGATTTGGCCATAAAATAGCCAAAATGGCAACACTGGTTTTTCCAACCTGTCTGCTAGGCTAGGATTTTTTTCAAACCCTCACCGCTAATTCCACCCCTCGTATTATTCGCTAATGCTAATGATTGCAGGGCACGATCGTGTCATTTAGACTTTCTGGTTCATAGTCCACAAACTTTAGCATAAATACTAAGGTCAACTTTAAAATCAATTTAAACAAGCTGATTTTTGCAGGATAGTTGCAACATGTCACCAGAAACACTATACTAAAAACCCTTGGAATCCTAAGCGAGCTTCCCGAGAAATCCAACATGGTGATAAAATAGTGATAAAATGGCAACCAAACCTGATATGAATATGGTTTGGGAGTCTATTTCTATGTTTTTGAGGTTGGAAAATTGATTAAAAGCCAACCTGGTGTGATTTTTGCAGGATAGGGCCATGAATTCAATATGGATCCCAAGGTGGCTGCCGTATTTGGGAGAAATAGTGAGGAAATCCATAACTTTGCAACCAGGACAGATAGAAAGTTGATTTTGAAATAAATTCTTATGTTTCAATGGTTGGGCAATCGATTTCAACCCATTATATTATATTATATCACCATATTCGTGATTAGTCTCCAAAACCAAATACGGCTCCTGAAATGGGCACGAGTAGTAACCATATTCTTTTTAGAATTTCAGTCGGAAAAAGACAACATGGTGATTTTGGTATACACATACTCTTGAGAAAATAGGCAATTTGATAAAATTAATTATATTAGAGTTTAAGAAGCATTCCATATTGAAAACTTGGGAAAAGCCATTCATTCTCACCCTTTTCATCATTAACAATTGGGTAAATATTCTGACATGTCTGACTATTACAATGGCTACACATCGGTCAACGATGTAACCCACCTTTTCGGCAACCTCAAGATTTCAGACAACCTGTTTTGCAGCAATCAAATTCAGAACGCTGTCAGGGGCAACCCAATTTAGCAAATACTTTACTGAGATTTGATGAAAATTCAACTATCTGTTTAGCTTTACAAATTGTGGTTGATCAAATGTGACAGGACAGCATTCAAGATAATGTTTCTCAGAAAGCGACTGTACGAAAGATAGTGCAGAGTAAATTGTGCTGATAGGTCTAGTTTAATAAAAGGAAAGATAACTATCCTGCTTTTCTCATGCATAAAATCACTCCAAGATGGGTTGTCCTCAATGCTGTCACAAATAGTGAATTTAGTTAACCAAACGTTATCAAGAGCCTTTGCCAGTTTTAGAATGGTTGTATTAGCTTTGGGTGACTCCAGGGGGCAATAATTACCATTGAATAGCCCCATATGATCCTGTGAATTGTACATTTTTTAGTTCTGTTGAACGTTTCAAAACCTTTTGTGCAACTGATCCTGATGCTAGGGGGTGCCTATCATGTGTTTGAGACAGTAGGACTTTCCAATTAAATTGGGAAATGGGAAAATGAATTAAACAATAAAAACATCCAAAATAAGAAAATTCTCTGATGTGAAGTGTGGGCTGGGGCCTGATAGGGAAGGTAAACTTTGACCACCGATAAAAAATATGTACATATCGGTCTTGTTTTGACACCCACATCATGAAATCAGTTTACCTTACTTATAAAATATTTTGCTGGTTTCCGAACCGGAAAAATTCCCATTTAAAATCAATATGTCTTTTATTTATTCATCTATGAAAAATAAAGTTATTTGAAAAAATGACTTAGGATACAAACGTATTCAATGAGTATAAATGCTTACCAAGATTCAACTAAAAATCAATACGAATTAAGTACAATCAAAGTAAATATTCTATATGTGCTTCCATAATGCGAAATGGGCAGTAATGGGATTCAAGGGGTTTGCACCGGTTCGTGCGAACTGGTTACTAAAATTTCAGAAGTTCGCAGAACCAGTTCCTGAATTTCTTTAACTGTTCGCATGTTACCATTACTATTAGCGAAAATCTGTTGAAATATAAGCAATAGTCAGGTTCACTGTGTATTTTCGTGAGAGGTCTTTGGAGATTTGCAAAACTATACATTTTTGCAATCTTCAGAGCATCGTGAATCCGAAAATCGATGTTGGCATTTTCACAGACACTTGCATGGTCGCCGTTTTGGATCATCATTAAAATACATATTTTGCACTATTAATGCAAGATGCTTCTCAAGGTTCACTATATTTGTTCATAGTTTTTGTAGATTAGCAAAATTATACATTCTTTTTAATCTTAAGAGCATTTTGATGGGTTTCATTGGTTTTCTCCAGCTTTTCCAGGCAATGTATGAGTTTCGTCTTGTCAGTACATGGAAAAATGGATCCATCTGGGGAAAACAATGCCCTGGGAGTAAACTCGTAGCTACCGAATTCTTCTGATCGATGTCCCGGTTTGATCTGGCTAGAATCATAAACCGACCATAGAGTTATTTTTCTTTCTTTCAGATCCACCGATTGGTCGCGGACCTTAACAGTTTGCTTCTTGTTTCCTGACAAGAACATGGCGTTGTTCTGCTTCTTTCTGTTCTTTCGTCGATATTCAAAATTTGTTGGACACTCTCTTGGGGAACATATGCTGTAAGCTGTAAAGCTGATCGCCTTGTGCATCAAAGGGATTACCGTGATTCAGTATGGCAGCCTTGATCTTGTTGACAGTGTCATGCTTTTTCTTGATAGCACTTGGTTGTACCTCATGGTGTTCTTGTGGCTTATGAGCAGTGACAACAAATTGCCTTTTAAACTTTGTTGAGAGGCGTGACATTCCTGGTGTGGCCATGAAGAACCGCTGCTGTGCGTTGGCATTGTAATACTAGCAATGACCCGCTCCCCTCCTGCTAGACCTCATTAGCAAGATGTAGATTTTAGAAGAACTTAAAAATACACTAGTATTGACGATACGAAATTAGAAACAGAAAAAGCAAATAAGAGTATGTTTCCAAACACACAATATTATAAAATTAGAATTCAAACAGGAAACTTAGTAATGTTGAATTTGATTAGTTGCGATAAGTAGAAAACAACAGAATGTCCCAAACCAATGGTCCTTTTGTCCACTCGGTATGTTCATGGATAGAAACCTGATTAATTCATGAATCCAAGACAGGGTGGGCAGGAAAACAGGAAAACAGGATTTGAGAACTTGACAACTCCCTGTTTTCGTTCCAAGCTAACGCATAAACAGGACATTGTATGTAATGATAGGTTTCAGCTGCAACCATCCCTTCCCCAACCCTGTGTCCAGGGATTAACTATTAATTTCACATACTTGGTCTATTAGCAGTTTCGCTGGAGCACGCCACTAGAATTGCTGTCTGAATAAGCGGTGTTCATCTACCCAAAACATTCCCAAGTTTAGCTGTGTGTGTGTAAGTATCTTTGTTTGTTTTTTTTGTCCCAACTCACAAAACTGATCATAGAAGTGTTAGGAAATTAGATGAATCAATGTGTGTATACATATGTGTTTGTGTGTGTGTAACGCTTTTCAATGAGCGTACACTCACAGATACTACATTCTGATCCTAGACAAAAGTGCTGGGGAGCGACATTTTGATCCTAGGCAGAGCGCACAGATACTACACTATGATCATTGCAAAGGTGCTGGGGAGTGACAATTTGAACCAAGGCAGAGAGCACACATACTCTGATGCTAAGCCAACATACCAATCTATGAGTAAATAAACCCATTATGTCTGACAAGTACTATTCCAGTTAGTTACATATTTGGCACTACTTATACTAATAGATAAAAACATTTTCACAAGTAATTTATTGTGTTTTCAATTCATAAGACCTTCGTTTCCTCAGAAAATTTGTCAGGTAACCAATTCCATGGATGAAAACTTTAGTGGTGTAAAAAAAAAAGAGAGAATAGGTTCCTAAAAATGTTGAATCCCACCCCTGGAAATGGGCCACATTTTGGGTATCGTTGAATCAATTCGTAATAATCTTTGCACCATTAGTAAGACTAAAGAATTCTGGTTTAAAAATTATTTGTTTCTACATTATAAACCCAGAGATATTGTGTGTGGAAAGATGTTTACACTGTGCAAAATGGTGTAATGTAATAATTTTCATTTGAAAATTTCAAGGTGAAACAAGCCCAGATTTAAAATTCTACCGAAAATTAACTAATCATCAAATTTTAATAACATATTCAGTAGTTATTCATTCACTGCTTGTCCTATGAACTGTGACAGGTAAGCATACACCAACTGTAAAGGAATGTATTTTTTCACTATATTTTCAGTAAAAAGTTACTAATATTTTTCCAAAATCCAGTCAAATAATCATTAAATTAACTAATTTTCTTCGAAATGCATACCTGAATCTTCTTAGATTCTATTATAAATAGCACATATAAAAGATCTGAGCATTTTAAAAATGTGGCTTCCAAATTTGGTGCTTTAGATCTAATGCATTTTTACAATGCAGATAATGTGAACAAATTAGAATCTTTAGCAAACACGTACTCAGACGTCACCCAAAGTGAAACTGAAATAATACAAGAGCTTCTTTCATTCAAAGGCATGCACAAAGAGACAATGAGCATTTCGATTAATAATACAAAAAAATAGGGGGTAACACATTATTGCATTCCGGTCCTCAATACATTTTAAATGAATATCTGTATCTGATTAAACAATTGAAATAATTCTATTAAAAATCTCCCGAACATTAGATTTTGTAAAATTTTTACATTTCTTGATTATTAAAACTCAGTTTTATTTACTAACAGCATTTTAATCATGGAGAATAAAGAAATTTAAAATTTAAAGTTTTTTGAAAAGAAATATTTTAAAAATTAATTTTTGAGAATTTCCTAATATTCAATCTACTCCTATTCGCTTCCACCGTATATGCACGGTCTCTCAGTCCCTTGTACTCCATTTTAGTAAAAAAATACATTAGGATCTACTAATTCTATACCACACATAATCTTAAACATTTCTATTAAGTCTCCCCAATCTCTCCTTTTTTTCTAGCAATGTCAACCCTAACTACTTTAACCTATCCTCATAACACATACTTTTTTAAAAAATTCTGGTACTATTTTAGTTGCTCGGCTCTGGATGTTTTCTAAAAGATTGTTATCTTTCCCCAGGTGACCAGGCCTGTACCCATTACTCTAGGTGTGGACGGACATAAGACATGTCTAATTATGTGAAAGTATGCTTAATTGGAAAGAAATGTAATTGTTTCAAAAAGTTCTGGCTGTGGACTATCAGAATGTACAATAGGAAAGGCCCTTCACAGTAAAATAGAAACAAAGTTAGAGCGAATGGCCCGGATGTGAGAATTATTCCCTAGACTTCATTAGTCATTTCAAAGTCGGCAACCATGGAAAATTAGCATATGAGCGTTTAAGCCAGGCATAAATGCTGACAGGTTTTCTAAGTCACCAGTTTGTCGAAGCTTGATCTGGTGTGGGACTGCTACTCGGCTGAGTCTTTAAAAACTGTTACTAAAGCAAAGCGTGGGAAAGGGGTGCAGAGACATGTGATGGGTGCGGCAGCCATTCCCAACAGTTGATAGCAATAAGACCAAGTTGTTCACCTTGACTCCGGACAATATCAATCATTCTGACATGTTAAGTGCACCTTTGAAGATTTATGTATGTGGTTCTATTTGACGTAAAAGAAATGGGAAGAAAATTACGTTAATTTATAGGTATTTCAGTATTTTACAATTTTACAAATTTCAAGTATATTTTATAGGCATTTATTTATTTGCCTATAAAGTATACTTGAAATTTCCTTGTAAAATACTGAAATGCCTATAAATTAATTATTTATAGTAAAATAAAGTGTATTTTTGAATTCCCCATGTCTGAAAACCATGATTTAGCCCTTTAAAATACTCAGATATATCAACTGGGAGACGAGATATGAAATTCTGTTTTTTGTGGTGAGTGTTGGTGGCCATTTTGTTTTATGCAAATGAGGTGTTCTTGGGAACACCTTTTTCTGAAAGAGGACATCCTAAGGATCATTTTGGTACCCTAAATGTAGGATCATGGAGGGGGGAAGCATGGTAGGCCCTGCTGACCCCCGGCCTAATATGTTTTTTTATCATCCTGTTCTTCCAATGTTGTTATTTAAGATGTAAAATTAAATTATTTTTCACAAATTTCACTGCTTTTTTCGTTTTTAACCTGTAAATGGTAATAAAAAAAAAGTATTCGACGAAAAGGCAGTCGGCTGACTGTGTGTCGGTGAAACAACCGGACATGTTTTTTCATAGTTTTAAACCGTGTGCATTAGTTTTTTTTCATATTGCTATTAGGTTTTTACTTGACCCATTTGATGCAATAACCTTTTCCCAATGATCCTCTAATGATAATATACCATCTCAATAACATTCTTTAGGTTTAGTGGTCACAAATTCAGTTAAAACACAAATTATGATTTCTTTATTATGGAACCTTTTATTAGGGATATGAAGTGTATGAAAAGATGATAATCTGTAGGAAAAATGTTACATGAATATGGAGGATGCTGTAAGACTTCATATAATTCTCTATGCTTAGACTAGGTAGTCCAAACAGTCAGTTTTTTAGGCAAAAATGGCACGGTAACGCTAATTTTTCCCTGTTTCTCAAGTGTTCATTCTCCATAATGTTGACTAATACAAAACTGTTATGCATGCCATAATAAAGAATGTCCAATTTTGAATCTGTTGGCGTCTTATTTGTCACCGTTTGACTTAAAATGAATTTTACAGCGAATTTTCAATTTAATGTGTTTACAGTGCCCAAACTACACTGTGACAGTTTTTTTTACTGTGGTCGAAAAAAAAGGTGTCTATAAATAAATGATTGCTGACCCCTCCTCTTTCGATTTATGTCTTTGGAACCAATATCACCTAGTAGAAAAATAAATGTTTTTCAGTTTCGTATAAAATTTAAGCAAGTACACAATATCTACATATTAAAAAAATGATGGCTTTTCAGTTTTATAGGGTGTTGAAAAGGCCATTTTTTGTAAGTGTTCAATTTGCTGTGAGTCCGCAAATGAATAAATAATCATAATTAGTAAACTAATAGGAGTAGAGAGACAAATGTGGTATCAAAATGTTCAGAATAACAAGACCTATAAGGGGAAACAGGCAGCAGATGTATAAGATCTTCCTGTAAAAACTCATTGGAGTACCTACTTAGACACAGTCAGCTGAGAGGTGTGGGATCTGGTACTATCATGGACCACTTTGTTTAGTTCATGTAGGATCCATTTTCCACTTTTTAAAAACCTTTCCTATTGCCTTGAGTTGACGTCCTAGTCTTCAGAAAGTGCTAGAACCATTGTTCTTGGGTTGTTGGCCACTTCTGTCAATAATTCTACATCATTAAGAACAGGGTTGGGCCTCCGGCGAGGTTTATTATTAGTATCCATTATCTCCAGACCTAAATCTATTAAACCAACACTGAACAATTGGCACTGTCGTAGAGTTCACTCCAAATGCTTTATTGATGTTATCAACAGCTTAAGCAGCATTATGTCCACTCATTTAGCGTAATGGTTTGCTCGTCAGCCTCACACACAGAAGGTCCTGGGTTCGATTCCCGGTATGAGCAAAGAGTGTGGAAAACTCTTCATGAGGACAAATTTCCCTGTGCACCCAGCAGCTAATTGAGTACACTCTAAGCTGTGTGATTAAGGGTGGAGGTATCTCTTCTGTGGACTTGCATCCTGCCAAGCGAGTGCTCATAAAAACTTGTAGGAATAAAGTCCTGGTCTTGACCAGACTTGAAACTTGCAAGGATCACTATGTAGACGCATGCAACAGAAACTAGTTCTTTGTCACCGGGCTCCATACTCCATTGGGTGTTATCTCTTAAGAGACTTTACCTTTTGCCAAGGTTTATTATTGGTATTCATTATCTCCAGACCTAAATCTATTGAACCAACACTGAACAATTGGCACTGTGGTAGAGTTCAGCATTATGTCCCAATTTGAATTCGTACTTGAAAATAAGTCAAACTTCTGGGATAGACGCCATTGCTGTTAAAAGGCTAAAAAATCTCCAATAATAACGAATCATGTCTCAATTTACATTAAATCTGCAAAAAATGCAATTACAGTTATAAATCTTTCACTTTTAGCATTATTTTCTATAATGTAAAAACAACATTCATGTGTAACAACCTAATATTTACAGCCATTAATAAGATTTTGAAATTATACCATTTTTACAGATTTCTTTTTAACACTGTTGCATTTGTTTTTCTTGCCCTGCATTTAAAGCATGACGGTAACTTGGTACAACCTCTTTTTAGAATGTTTGGATAGCAACCCTATAATAAAATCTTTTTTTTTTTTACTTCTTTTACTTACAGAGATAAAAGGCAAATGTGACGTTTCTCGTTTCAAAATGGTCACTGCTTTAGCAGACGAGTGGGCTGCTGCTGATGATGACAATTTCAACATTTTTTTACCTTTAAAAAAAACAACCTTTCACTGTGGTAAGACTGCAGATGCTTCAGTGACATCATCCAGTGTCGAGGCAAAATGTGTGCTTTTCAATTTGGTCAATTTCTGGGTGCTCTATGCCTGTATCATCCAGGATTCTTATAAACAAATATTTCACCAAGAAACAGAATTTTTGATTGTAGCAAAAAGTCATAGTAAAGGTGCATTACTGTACATTATGACTTTTTTCGCAGGACAATTTTTCCAAATCGTGAGTGTTAGAATTCATGAATGCATGAGAGCACAGATGCTATTCTTGGGTAAGGCTCTCTCTTGATCAGGCCATATCCCTGCACACATGTGTCTTTGTTCTCTCTGAATGTGTTCAAACTGTACACAGAAAGGAACAAACAAGAAAGACATAATAATAACAGACTCACCTTATTTGAATGGAGACCAGCCTTTTGTTCGGTTAGCAGCGGTTCATTTGACTTGACCCATTTTCGAATCATACACTTAACTTACGTGACTAACAAAACAAAGTCGGTGAAAACGATTTTCAAAATATGTTTTTTTATTTTCTACATCATATAAAGTTATTCTCAATTAATATCTTGATTTGATTGCTATCAACCTCAACTTGTTGACTCAACTGTGGAGCATCGTTCAGCAAGAGATCTCCAACACTAAACTGTCTAGACCAGGGGTTCCCAACCTTTTTTGCGTCATCGCCCACTTTCACATGGAAAATGTTTCCACTGCCCACTTGTATAGTAAATATTCAAAAGCATACCAAAAATGTTTGGTAAAAGTTTGCTACTGGTTCATAAACTGACTTTTTATGATGTTGTAAAAAATACCAAAGGGAGGTAACAAATAACGCTCACTTTCTTATACAGGTTCTTTGCATATCTCATTTTTTTCGGGTAGCATATGTTGAAATACCTTCTTAATACTCAAAATCCTATATCGCCCACCAAAATTTCCCATCGCCCATCATTTTCTGTTCAGTTGCTCATCGCCCACCCAACAGTTGAAATCGCCCACCCAACAGTTAAAATCTCCCACCGGTGGGCGATATCACCCAGGTTGGGAAACCCTGGTCTAGACGATTGAACTCCTTGTTGTTTGTGTTGTTAACAAGATGTTTCGGCCGATCCATTCTTTCGGCCCACACATATGGCCTCTACCTCAAACCACACCTTCCGTGTGAACTGTTTCAAAATTGGAGCAGCAACCATTAGGAGTACCCTCATACAGAAAAATCTGGAATGGCTGACCATATCTGGAGAGAGAAAGGCAACCACTTTCCTCTCTGGGAGGAAGTCCAGATTATTGACGCTGTTGGAAACAGAGAAAAATCAAAGAGGCAGTTCATATCAACATGTCGACAGAATGCATTAGTCAGACAATGTGGCTTCAGCCGCTCAACAGGCACAAACCCGACAAGACAAGGATAAAGAAACACCCGAATCCTACATTATAAGGGTTACCTCCTTTGAAATTAAAAACTTCTATTTACCCCATCACATTTGAATATTACACCTGAGGAAGGCCGAAGAATGGATCAGCCTAAACGGTGTGTTAACAACACAAACAACAAGAAGGAGTTGAATTGTCTGAAGAACTATGTGAATGTTAATAACCCTTCTCAAAACTATAAAAAAATAACTTTTAACATGTTTATTTACAGTACCTTATCCATAAACTGCACAAATTTTTTTTTTCGTTTTCATATTTTTACCTTTCTTAATAAAAAGGGTAATACGCCAAAAATGTTGCTAATTTTCTTCCATCTTCAATGTTAGATTCAATAAAGAAAAATATGCCAATCTTGACAAATCTTCTCATAAAATTGCACATTGATATGACAGCAGTCAAAGTACAATCAAAGGCGATTTCTTTAATGAAGTTAGTTTAAAAAAACGCTCCTAATGTCATCTAATGACAAAAACAGAATTAACCTTTTGGCCAACTGAACAAGTATTGGATATTTAGGCAGCCGTGGGCAGAGGTCACAAAGTTGACACCCACGGGTGTTGAAATTTATAAACAGGATATCAACAAAAACTCCAAACTGTAAGGTGTCCAGAACCTGAAAGAGAGACAACAGGTGTTCAAAAGTCATAAACATATTGACTGAACTCGACCAACTGGTAGTGGGCGGGAAAATCAGTGTTGATTGTTCGAATCCCATAAGAAAGAGAGACGCCCTCAGAGAGACACAACAGGATGCCCTCAGAGAGACAGACCGCCTAAGTCGGGGGGAAGACACAAGGCCAGTTACCTTGTTGGGAACAGTCTGTCTTATCTCTCTCCCCCTCTTCATTCTCCGCCATGACACAATGTATCTTATGAAATAAAAATATATCCTCATATTTTTATAAACAAGTTTTGAGTCTTCCTTTTTCAGGATCCCCCCCCCCCCCGTGGACCAAGATGGCTATACAACACAAGTAAAGTTACTACATATATACATGTATGGCCATAAATAGGTATTTATATTTATGTGACATTTTTATTGCTATATCAAATGTACATACACCGTCCACTCACCCATCCAAATAAATATATTTACACAAATAAGCTTATACAAACACATGAATACACTTCACAGGGATAGTATATACACTAATGTATGCAAGTATTTATTCGTAATATTCAGAGGTTCTGACTGTCACAGTTTATATTCAGTTTTTGAATAACATTCTGAAAAACCCATTCCTTCCTTTTTTCTGGACAAATCTCCTCCTTCAAGTTTGCAATGTCGACAGGCATCAGCTACAAAATGAGAAAAAAGATATTAAATAGTATACTACAAACAATTTCAGATGTAAACAACAGCACTCAACATTGCAGGGTTGCCAGATTTCAATACCAGCGGGGCCCAAAAGAGGCTGGTATTGAACCTGGGTTACGGCACTTTAATCGCTGGTAACTTCGATGTGAGTTAAACATTGAAATGGCTATTTCCTATCAAGTTAAAACTACATATTTATTTCTTTTTTGTAAAAATAGTTAAAACTACATATTTAATTTTATTTTTTTAATAAATAAGTATTAAAATCAAATAATATGCTGATTTTTGTCAGATTGACACCCAATGAATATAATTTCATTCAAACAAAGTGTTTCCTTTGCTATTCCTTTGCTAAATAAGCGACACCAGATTTTAGCAACTTTATCGTCTCGTTTCGTTTCGGCTATAAAAAGTGGCTAGGAAATAGCCATTTCGACATTTACCTTACTCGCATCGAAGTTACCAGCGATTAACTTTCCGGATACCATTGAACCTTTGCCTCCAGAATCGATCAATTTCCAAACTCAACACTATTCCAATGCCTGTTTTGGGTAACTCTGAGATAAAGCTTAGATTATCTCCCCCTTCTGGCCAAATTTGGCAACCCCGGAACGTTGTCTTTCATAACAAAATAAGTATTAGGTTGGCACAAGAATTCTTAGCAACAACTTTTGAACAATGTTAGGGAAATCTTACAGGTCTCTGAAGATTGCTCAGCTTTTTATTTCTTGTGCCATAGTATGTCCTGAAAAAAGTTCAAAAGCTAGGAAAATGGTTTCACTAACATTGGTCAGTGTTAAACATTTCTATTTCTTATTATTTAAATTTTTTGGACTACTTTTTACCTGCATCTTAAATTTTATTAGTTGCTTTTTATTGCATAGATTGATTACCCTACGGCAGTGAGTAAATAGCGTTGATCGGAAAATAAAGAATAAGCCACGGGTGGGATTTGAACTCACATCTCCCTAGCCAGGAGAAGCACCATTTAGCCCAGTCTGCTTTACCAATTATGCCACCAAGCCTAACTGGGAGCAGAAGTTCGGAATAACACTGTTAAACCTACTCTTCTTTCCGATAGTTACAGTATTTAATATATTTTTGAGCAGAAGTTGTAATAAAAAGTAACTAATAAAATTTAGGATGCAGGTAAAAATGTAACAAAGTAGTGGAGGGGGCATGTAAGAAATAAAGCATTCATTGCATGTTAGTATAGGACGAACAAGTGTCTCAGAAAATTTGGCTTAGAAACGTTTTCTCCGAATATAGGTCACCTGGGGTGGCAGAGCTTGGGACAAAGTGTGGATTGGCGGGGAGTTGATTGGCCAAGTGGGAGCAAGGGGATGCCTTTGGGTTTTTGGGTAAATCAGTTAGCAGTAGCCACGCTGGCTGGCCAGAAGAAAGACATGGAATGTCTAGGGCCAGTCGTTTTTACTACTACAACGATGAGTAGGGGTTGACGACAGTACAATGAAGACAGGTGACTGAATATGGGATGGGAGGTGCGAGGGGTGGATGTAGGAAATAGTAGTTCACTTTGTTCTTCTCATTTTATCGGGCAGTTTCCAAAAACTGTGAATAAACTGAATTGCTAAAAACACCTATTCTTCGCATTGCCTGGTTATCTTTCGAGATGACCCATCTTCCCATTTTCAGCGGTGACCCGAAGAACCAATGACTGAAGTCTCGTCAAGTGCTGGAGTTTCCACAACGGTATATTGGCGGTGCACACATGGCTGCATCATGGTACAAAAAGTAGTCAAAAAAAATTTAAATAATAATGATTTATAATACTACATTTAACAAAAATAATAATGGAGAAATATACTGAATACTGAATTCAATGGGTATTTTTTTTCATGAATTTTGGGAACCTGGAAGTATTACTGCACTAGGCTACAGTGAGTAATTGGCATATTTGCATGACCCATTGGAAAATAAAAGACCTTTTCATTAGCCAGGAAGTTGACCAGTGAATTTGCTGCATGAAAAGCCTATCTTTATACTCTACTCCATGATTGTTTGCAGTAAGTACTATCATATATCATCAGCAGACCCAATCATAATAGTTTCCTGTTTCCTGTTTTCAGGTAAAAGGCATTATTAGAATCTGACACTTATATGATTACCAGTCTAAAAGGATGACTCAATAAATAAGTGATATAAAGAGAATTATTTTACTGATAAAAAAAAAACTAATAAAAACCAGCATTCCAAGGGAAATTATGAATCACTGCCACCCAGATATACTGTGTTGGGGGTGATCAATTAACAAGTTGGGCTGTGATCATTAAAAAATGTCTGAATTTTCAAAAATCAAGCAGGCACAAACTAGTGACCAATTTAGCATAAGCTTACATTGAAAATTGAACCCCCCCACTAAAACCCTATTTTTGAAGGGGATTTTCAACAAAACAAAAGGAATCATTTTCCCTACTCATTGAGGGACGTGTGTGTGCAAAATTTCAAATTTCTACTATGAACGGTTAGGGCTGGGCGAAGTCCAGATTCATAGATACATATAAATGTGTGAACGCATGAATTACCTAAACCTTTGGTGATTAACAAGAGTTCTTTATGTTTACTGTGTGAAAGGTGTGGTTTCTAGTCAGAGAAAAAGATTTCTGTGATTATTTATTACTAGGGCAGTGCCCATTCCAATGGTGCATGTGTGGAAGTAGCCAGACTTTATGGTCTGCCATAATTGTCATGTAAAATAATTTTCCATCCGTTGTACGAAACTAAGGCTTCAAACTATTTTGGTTACTACTCTTCAGTGTTGTCAATTTATAGATTCTATATCTAAATTTAGATAATTTTAAAGAACGGAAGTCAAGGGAGATAATTTGAGAAACTATGAAGAAAGATCTATAATCTTTAATTTATTTATCTTTATAAGATTTCTCAAGAACCGCTGATCCAAAAAACTTAAATCCCGACACTGCACTGCCTTGTGTGCTGAATAATACATCTGGCAAATGTCAACTTTGTACAATGACCAGTTGTCGAGTAATCGAGGTGCATAATTGTAGTTAGATTACATTAATATAATATATCTATCTATATAATGAACAGTGTGACTTTTGGTTAGTTTCTCTGTCTATAACAATGGACTTTTCAACATAAAGGTAACAATTTGGCAGATAGAAATATCTCCTACCCACCATTTGAAACAATGAACTCTTCCACTTGAATGAGTTCAGTAACTTTTTTATAAAACCTAAGATGAAATTAATAAGATGCAAATGTTTATTTACACTGTTAACAGCTTTGAAGTAGTGAGCCATGGAAAGAGCAATGCTAGGGATAACTCGAAGAGATAGAAAAAGATCAACAAGGATCCAAGGGCAGACCAGGGTGAAGGATATTATACAAATAATTAAGTGACAAAAAATGGAGATGGGCTGGACACTTAGCAAGATGCACACACGATGGAGGGAGGAGATAAAAAAAAGTTTGCTGGTAAGACATGGCAGAGTTTAGCACAATCACGGTTATTATGGAAGGAGATGGGAAAAGCCTTTGTCCAGTTAAAGAGTTACAATTTTATTTTTATAGAGTTATCAATTGTTTATGTGGGATGAATGCACTATGATCCAGAAACTGGAGTTTGAATGACTGGATCAGACAATGCGGGACATAAAAAAAAAAAAAGTAACATCATCATGGGTAGAATAAATAAACCTGGGCAAGGCTAGGTACTTCTGATAGTATCCATTAAAGAAAAAAATCTGGGCAAGGCTAGGTACTTCTGATAGTATCCATTAAAGAAAAAATTCAGTGTTTTTTTAAATTTAATTAGAAACCATCAACCAAAACTGTCAACATAGGTTTCTTCAGTTTTTAAGTTGATCTGGCTGGCTGGCTATGTTATGTATGTATATATCACGCACACAGGCCACACCATTAGTGCTAGAGAGCTGAAAAATTAAACATTTACTCTTTATTTTGTCTAGAAAAAACGTTTTTTTTGTCTGTTGAAAATACCCCCCTCCCAATAGGTTTTTAGTGTGTGTGTGTGGGGGGGGGGTCAATTTACAATGTAAATTTATGCTAAATAGTTTGTATCATGCTTATTTCTTTTGAAAATTTGGACTTTTTAGTGATCACTGCCCAACAAAAGGCGAGAGAAGTAACTTATTCTTTGATCACCCCTTTTTCCAATTTTTTAATTGATCACCCCCAACAGGGCATGCTTCCAAAAGACTTTGAATTAAGTGTATTTGCGAGAATATATGTGGGAAAGTTTTTGATGTAGTGTGATCAATATCTGTTAAATAGCTATTAGCATTCCTGTCAAAAAAATATTTAAAATTTTAAATTTGAAAACATCAATTAATGGTCAACTTAAACTGAAACAGGGCATTTTGGCTACAGATATATTTTAAAAAGCAGATTTTATTTCATTTTCTTGATTCATGATTTTGCACAGTAATAACATTTTTACTGTTTTTTCTTTTCTTTTGAGTGAAACATTTTTCCAGGAAATATAAGTATTTTGAAGTTTCAGTGAAACATTTTTGTTTACTGTTCCAGGAAATATAAGTATTTTGAAGTTTCAGTGCAAAGAGATGTCAACATTGTTGAAAGCTGTTATGATAAGTCTAGCTGTAGGCTATTTCTTGTCAGATTATGTTAACCAACTGGATTTCATTATTTGCAGATGGCTGTTGAGATTAGAAAAATAATCCCACAGTATTGTGTTTTGAAAGATAATAACTGAAGTCACAAGAACTAAAGAAGCTGATAACAGTCTTAAGAAGGAGTAAAAACAAGTAACTTTATCTATTTCTGCAGCATTGTGTGAAGGGAAGGCCAGTTGATAGATGCCTGATGTGAGTTAAAAATCAGGCCGGCAACAATTATGTCCACTTCAGATACCAGAAGTTACTTGGTGAGCCCAGTTGGACTGGTTTTATTCAGGAGACATCCCCCCCACCCCGGCCCAACAACATTATGTGGAGGCCTGGATATAATCTGCTCTCAATGTGAAACTCTGATTGCCTCAAGGGAAACAGGAAAAAAATGTCACTAGTACACAAATCCTAAAGAGGATAGATTAAAAACTGAAACATTTTATAGGCTTCAGTCTAAAGGCCCAGTGAGGAGGTTTGATACACATAAAAATGATAAGAAGGCTGGCTCTGGGGATTTAGCACCAGGGTTACTAGATTTGTCTGATTTTGGACATTGTGTCCTTTTTTAGTCCTGCTGGCCGATTAATTTTTTTTTTTTTATTCGGACATCCAATATTGTCTAATTTATGTCTGATTTCAGGTAAATTCCGATAGATATTTCCGAAACCAAACACAATCATTATTTTTTTAAGTCAGGACTTTGGCTGGGCAACTAATCCCTTTTTTGTGGAAGCCTGTGGTGTTGAGAGGCAATAAAAATGTAAACTATCTGGTAACCTGATAGGGTCAACTGCCTTTGCTCAGATAATTATGCAAGTCTCAAATCAAGAAAGTTTTTACTTTTGAAATGTTCCAGATATCATAGAGTAATTGATTCCAATCACTTGGGCAAATATTTTTTCTTTTTTTAGGCAGGTAATATAAATTTAAAACTAATCTATCTTCAGTAAAGGTC
>VCCN01004112.1:6477539-6490947 GCA_006491835.1 Architeuthis dux | reverse complement strand
GTCATTATAATTATCATATATACATATATATATATATATATAAATAAATAAAGTTGTCAGAGAAATCAACACTTCATGGTGACTTAGAGTTTCATGCTGCTGTGATCTTCAGACCATGTGCCACTCCTGGTAGGGTGCTCCCTATATATCAGGTCACGTGGTGGAGGGGGCTGATGGGTCACATGATGGAGGGGGCTGATGGGATACGTTGTGAAATTTTAATGTTTTAACAAAATGATTATTGTTTTCTTGTTTGCAATTTGAGGTTTAGTTTATGCTTTTTAATGGGGATTTTATTTTTAGGACTAATGTCTGTTGAATTAATTATTAGGGTTGTTGTTTGTTAAATTATTTTTAGAAGGGTTATGGTTTCTTATAAAAATATCCAAAGGAAAGCCAAAAAAAATATACATCGGGGTAACTGAAGGTTTTTGGAAACAAAGAAACTACTCACACAATAGATCTTTTAACAAAAAATATGCGCATAGCACAACACTATCAACATGTTTTTACAGGTGTGTAACTTGGACCTGGGCTCCAATCTGCACAGGCTGCTATACTGTTAGGTTACTCTTCTGAGGGGGTAGCAGATTTCTATAGCCAGCTTGGGCATCTGCTGCGCTTGGAATGTCTCGGATCTCTGCTTAAAGTTGCACTGACAGCAGTACTGTTGTGATACTCCTTGAAAGGGATAGTAGAACTCTATAGCCAGTTCGGGCATCTACTAACGGAATGTTGACATTCTGTTGTTTAACTACCTAAGTCAGCCATACTGTCGGAATACTCCTGCAAAGGGGTGGCAGACTCCCATAGCTAGCTCGGGTATGTATTTGATAAATAAATTTTGTCTGAAAATCTGTGAGTAATCATTATCATCATGAGCTGTTCAGACTAATATTACAATCCTAATTGGTTCTAATTCCACAATGAGGAAGGCCAAAAACTGTATCGGCTGAAATGTGATGATAAAATCAACAGGGATGAGAATATTAGTCACAATCAATGTTCCCTCTAATTTTTTGTAGTCCTGTGTGCGCAAAATATTCATGTGGTTCAAATCTTTTTCCTGTGACAAAAGTATGCGCGCACTTTTGAATTCAATTTTTTCAATAAAAACTCAGTAAGCTATCTACAGAATTTGAAATCTTTTGTGCGCACATTAATTTCCTTTGTGCACTGTTTGAAAAACATGTGTGTGCATGGGCACAGCTTAGAGGGAACAATGGTCACAACAACTAATGGAATAAATATACACACTTCATTTACCAGTTAAATACTTTCACAATAAATAATGAATGCTATTAAAAAGTTTCCAAAGAAAAGAATTGAATGTTAATGCTTAACCCACCGGTGTCACATATAATTTAATTGATCTGCGCAGTCTCTTATATAATATTATATTTTATCCTTAATTTTAACTCATGCAGTGTACTATGTGACATCTACTGAACATCCTGGTATAGTCATGTGACTGTGTCAATTTGCCTACCTATAATTATGCTGATGCTTGTTATAATATTCAGTGAATAAGGTTGTGTGTCTCTCTTGACCATTTAGAACCTGTGTTAGCTGGCTATTCAAAAATAGTTGCTGACTATGAAAATCTATTATTGACTTGAATGTTTTCAAAGCCACTAATTTACAATTCATTGCATGACTAACAACTGTCAGTTCTATCTATAAACAAAGCTTCTTGCCAATAAAGGAGTGATGTATTACAGGAAATATGTACTAACTAAATATCACTTTACATATCATATATCTGGCTAGGTAACAAAATGTACAATCTCAATCTCAAAAAGTGTAACAAATACATTATTCTAATGTTCAGTAGTCAATAGTTTCAATCTTTTTAATCACTGCTACCAAAGGTTTAGGTTATTCATGTGTTCACACATTTATATGTATCTATCTATGTATGTATGTATCCAGGCTTCATCCAGCCCTAAACGTTCATAGGAGATACTTGAAATTTTGCACACACAAACTCCCCTCCATGAGTATGGAAAATAATTTTTTTGTTTTTTGAAAATTAACGCTCTAAATAGATTTTTAGAGAGGAGGTTCAATTTTATATATCTATGTAGCCAGACTTCGCCCCACCCTAACCATTAATAGTAGAAGCTTGAAATTTTGTACACAGACTCCCTTCAATGAGTAGGGAAAATGCTTTCTTTTTTAATGCCTCTAGCCTCAGCTGACGGCACGCCCTGCTGCTACTGCTGCTTCTCCTTAAATATCCCATCGTCTTTCTTTACCTTACTTTTGGCGACGCTCTAGACGCCAGGTCCATGTGTGCTTCCTTATGCACATAAAAACCTACCTTCCCCTCCTTCAGGCACGTTGAAACCCTTTTACTACCTATTTTTACCAGCTCCTTCTTCGGTGACTAAACTTCCTACATGCTACTACTAGAAAAAGCGATACCTTTTGTTTTTCGTTACTGACAGTGACACCAAGCAAAAGCCCTTTCTCTCCGGCGATGAACAAAACGTGTTTGCATCCACTAGCCTCACTGAAAGCTTTCCTTCTAAGCCTCATACGCTGTTCAAATAATACAGTCTCGATTAGCCAGTAATCAAACGTATTCCTGAACAAGCATTTCAGTAGGAAACTCTTTGTCACTAAAGTAACTTATTTAGACAAATCTCTCATTTTGCTTACTTCCAAGTACTCTATCCAACTTTCAATAATGCCATCTCTCTGTTCTTATAATTCCCTTCCTACGAAAGAAGCCTTCCTTCACGTAAGCTAAGCACTTTTTACTAAACATGATCATTTCTAAATGCATGACTATCATTTATATTTGTGGCCTTTCTATTTATTATCAGACATGTATTTGTTTATCTTCAATTGCATTAAACATATCTTCAATGTGTAAATCTATGCCTTTGTTCTCTTTCTGTGTCTCCTTTGTTTGGATTCCCTGCCAAACAAACATGGTGGCCAAGCCTTCTTCTTCAGCATCTCCCTGAACCTGTCAGCCAATCAGCATACTCCATTTGTGTCACATGATTCTCCATGTGCAACACTGCTGATTTCTTCTGATAATCTCAAGCAGTGACTAATCATTTTTCAGGAATCTTTATCACCACAAATCATATAATAGGTCACCACACATTCTTATACAATAATTCCCAAGGTAGCTGACAAAACATTTTGTTGATATGATGTCACATAAAAATAAATAATAATAAAAAACTACAGCCCGGCTTATCAACGAAGAAAGGGAAGTAAAAGGGTCTGATGCTTCTTACTGATATACATAAAAGATCTTTATTCTCTGAGTACAATGTGATATACATAGACAATCTTTAGTACAACATGAAAACTGCAATACAATAAGGCTGTGAATTAGGCAAATACACAAGTACAGTTAAACATCATAAATCAACATACATAACGTTTGAAAGTAGGAAACCGCAATACAATGATGAAGCCACGAATCGGGCAAAATACACCAGAGCTGTTAAAACATTGTAAATCAACAGACGTTTGAACGTAGAAAAACTGCAGTACGACGATGAAGCCACGAGTTTAGGCAGATACAAGTGCGATTAACAGTAAGAATCAACAATATACAACATACGTGGCATTTGAACACAAAACGACTCAACAAATACATAAGGAAGGAATAAGTTCATGAAGCTTATAGGTGTGGCTATATCGTAGTTCACAATGAATCAGTCACTATTTACCTTAATTCGCCCTTTGCCGGTTGTAGATTTTCTTAGGACTTGTGTCATGATTCTGAGAAGAAATTTGTGCACCGCTCTGAAGGTTGTTTTTTGCGAGACTGCCCCAGTAGCTCAGGGCCCTTAATATGGGCAAAGAAATGCGTGTGTGTAAAAGAACATGTGTTTTCCATTAACACTGGTGTCATAAGGTCAAGTTATTCTGACCCCGGCTTCAACACAATCAATCTGGAGTCCCCTTTTCGTGAGACTCAGATATCCACAAATTCACCACCCCACCTGCAACTAAATTTATTAGGATTAGCACTATTTTTTCCCACTAACGGGACCGCTAAACGTTATATAAAAATTCAGATTCTTTTAGTGTCAAATGTCATCAGGACAGGGTCCACTAAATGTTATATAAAAATTCTGGTTCTTCTAGTGTCAAATGTCATCAAGACAGGGACCGCTAAACGTTATATATAAAAAACAAATGAAGCAAAAGTCAGATGATTTTTTTTCTGTCATGTATATTAAAATTTTCACAGAACCCTAGGTTTCTACAGAATCCAAGTTGAAAAAAGCTGCTTTAGAGGAAATGTGGAGTGGCAGAATTGACAGCATGAAGAAGACATTTCTTTGACAGGGCACTAGCTGTTTGTTTGCTGGGTTTAGCTGCATGTCAACCTTATGGTAGGTCATTTAATGCTGGAACTGGTCTTAGTTAGGATATTGTTAAGTAGTTATAAAAGGTTCTTTTTTTTTTAACTAGAGTCTTGTGACTTTTTTTTAAAGGTTCTTTTTTAAACTAGAGTCTTGCGACTTTTTTTTAAAGGTTCTTTTTTAAACTAGAGTCTTGCGACTTTTGTTGGTGAAAGGTTCTTTTTTAATAAATAGAGTCTTGCGACTTTGGTTGGTGAAAGGTTCTTTTTTAATAGAGTCTTGCGACTTTGATAATGTTAGATCTTTTGTTGCCTCTTACGAACCTGTGGACAAGACAGAGAGATATATTCTTGGATGCCTGCATCCCCATGCGGCACCAGAGAACTTGCATTCATCTCCCTGTAAAACAAATATCTATGATAGTACAGTAATACCTTAAATAGTGCAGATTTTTATGTAGTACAGTTAAAGTATTGCTGTACAAATGGATGTAACTAAGTATAAGCTGCAAAAAACCCATTAAATTATAATAAGACCTTGAACAGTGCACTTTTGAACAGTACGGAAAATTTTGGAACGAATTAACCACACTGATCAAGGTATAAAGTTGCAGACAGCCGTACTATCATTAGCATCTGTGACCAAAGTTGCAGGCAGCCGTTATGTCCCGATTCTCCTTCAAAGGGTTGGTAGAACTCTATAGCCAGCTCAGGCATCTACCAACAGCGGAATGTCCACGTCCTGTGGTTTATTCATGGGTCAACTTTACTGTCGGAACATTCCAGCAAAGGGGCGGTAGACCCCCATAGCTAGTTCGCATCTGCCAGGAGAAGGAAACACCTGTCAAACCTATAACCTATGGGCTCCGCTCCTATTCATGCCACTCCAGTGGCCCAATACACACAGGCATATAATATATACAGGAATACCTTGAATAGTGCAGGTTTTGATGTAGTACGGTTAAGGTATTGCTGTACAAATTAATGTAACTAAGTATAAGCTGAAAAAACAAACATTAAATTATAATAAGATGTTGAACAGTACAGAAAATTTTGGAATGAATTAACCGCACTAATCAAGATACCTGTATTGCCTTCTCACCATACTGTCCAAAGGTTGCATAAACAACCTTTTCTTCCAAAATAAACTTATCTGCTACACAGTGGCTTTCAAAACCATCACTGGGGCGGGAGCGGGGGCGAACTGTTTACATTCCAGACAGTGACATGTCCAAAAGGAAATTAGACAACAGCGAACACCTGTTCGGAGCTTAACAGTTTTTCAAAAGAAAGTTACAAACTTCTTTCAAAATCTAACCACTGTGCATCAAGGGCATCAACATCTTTTGATCGAGTTGACACAGACGTCTACCATGATGGAAACTTGCTACCAACCTAACCCCTTTTAGATTTAGGGTATGCACCCTAACCGATCTATGTCACTGGGACCCAAACACATAAACCATATAAAAGCATATCCTGTTACAGACAGCCATGTAATGGATTGGCTATACCTTTGTACTAAGCTTGTAAAGGCTGCATCTGTCAGACTGTCCTCAGCTGGACAACACAGTAGGTAATCTCACACAGACAAAAAAGAATAAGCAAGTTTATTTTTGTGTAACCAGCTCTAACATGCTGCATTTTTTCCCCCGCATGTCACATTGGCTCAGTTTGACAATCTCAGAGCCACAATTTCTGGATCCAGGATCCGTCCTTCAGCTCGCACAGCGATCTTTAGCAAGTGGGTTTTTCCGGGGTGGGATTGCAAGCCCCGCTTTTTTGCTATTTTTTCCCCATAGCCGAGGAGCGGAGTGGATTCTACTCCTGATTTTGAATCCAGAGTTGTCCTTCTCCTAGACTGGCTGCCAACCAAAAAGCTAGAGAGCCCAGTCTTCCCTGTTATTTTACCAATAGCTTTTTAATAGAAAGTTAATTGTCTTTATAAACCAAACATAGTAGGATTTTATTATTTCTAGTGGAACATTACACAATCAAAAGGGATATTATCAGGTATTATTTATGACCAAACTCTCCAGCGTTGAAACTGTTGCCAAAAATATTTTTTCGTAGTGTTGTACTCATCTTTGGACGGCAATATATGCATATTTTTGGTAACAGAGTTTCAATGCTGTAGAGTTTGGTTTAAAAATAATACTTGATAATATCTGTTTTTATTGTGTAATGTTCCACTAGAAATAATAAAATCCTACTATATTTGGTTTAGAAGAAAATTAACTTTCTATAACATAGTGGTAGGGGTCTACTTATTTATATTTATACAGTATATAATCTTGTAGTGTTTAGCCATATATGATAGTGGGCATGCTGTGATGACTGTATATTTCATACTGGTGCTAAAGGTTGGTTCTCAAACCCAAATAAAATCTAGAATTTTAAATGCTGATTTTCAAAGCAGGCATGCTCTTCCCACTTTGAATACTGGTGCAATGCAATCTTCACCACACTTCATTTCTCCTCATTGGACCTGGTATCAGGCTAAGCTAAATTTGCTGTCTTTATTTAAATACCCACATTCTTTTTCAACCCAACTCAGTTCAATTCTATACTTTTTAGTCTATAGTTTAGTGACTATATATGATCACCTGTGGACCTGTCAACCACATGCAAATAGTGTAGCCACAAAGACAACATAATCTGCATCGATGTGGTCTGCAAGCTTTGCAAAGTACACTTGTGCTTGAAAGTAGAATAGCCTGTTTTTGGCCAGCACAATAACATTTTAAAACCAACCTGGAAGTGTTATTTTTTTGTCAATATCAATTTTTTGGTATCTATTCATTATATTGAATGTTATTCTTTAATTCTATGTTTTATTTAACTTTCTACTTTAATTTTTTTATATTTTCCATTTTTGGTCACTTTTTGGGCAATGCACCATATATGATCACTTCATCAGAGGGGGTTTATGGAGGGTCCTGCTTGTTGCCGGCGCCTGGAATTTTTTGTTGTAGAAGAAGCCGAATCTATTGTATGAGAATTGAGCCTTCTTGTGGAGGGTAATTATGTTGTGGCACGCCGGCGTGAATGCTTTATGTTTTTCCATAATATTGGTGATAAAAAGTGGGTTGAATTTGACTCCATTTTCTTAGCGATCAATGGCTGAAAAGGAATTAACAACGAGAGACGGACGAAAGAAAAAAGGCAATTTTGAAAGAGACGAGCATTTTTATTTATTTACGGGTTGTGTGTGTGTGTGTGCGTGTGTGTAAATATGTAAGAGTCCTTTGTTTGGATCTATTCGTTTAGCATGTGAAATAGCTGAACTCTTTAATACACTGAACTATGATAAAAATGTGTGTAAAGGGTATTTGCTTACTTTGTTCTGGGGTCCTCTGCCCGTCCCACATGTGTCGGAAGGGCAGAATTCAGGTTGGAACAGAACCGTGAAAAACACATCCGTTCAGGAGGCTGATTCAAATCTTGCGCTTGTCACGTGATTAATTGCTGGCCACTCATTGGCCGTTGTTACAAGGACGTGTGTGGGATCAGGGAACCAACCCTTAATCACGGAGGACAATTCCGCTACAGGTTTTGCCTCCATAAACAAAAAAATTTCAGACAACTTGCAACTGAAAATATCTTGTAATTACGTCTAGTTTAACATACAAAAAGGTTGTTTTAATATCTAAAATAGTTTTAGGGGTGCCCTATAAAGGTTCAATGTTAGTTGCACATGACTAAAAATGACAATAAATTGTCACAGCTTTGCTCCTTGATTCAATGTCAAGCAATGCCCCTTTTAAGATTTAAAAGTAGGCACCTGCTGGGTAGGTTCAAATGGGGTATTTGCTCCCCTGGGTCTAGCCTTCTCACCTAGGGTGAGGGGCTTTGAAAGTTGGAACCTTATAGTCAATGAAGGATAATGGTGCTGTACAACTGTTTTATGTAACCCCAACCTAATGTACCCATATAAAACGATGGTATTATTTTTTTCTGATAACAGGGTTACTGCTAAGATATATTCCGAATATATCCTTTTGTCCCCACGGAAATACATTCCCAGTTTTCTGTACTTCCCAACACACTAACCTCTGATGACTCAGCCTAACATACCATCACCATTTTTTTTGTCTGGGAAGGCTCAAAATTTTTCACATAAATTAACTGTAATCACTTCTTTGATTTATGCCACCAAAAGGGGTTTTTTTTTATTATTACAGGGAAACCTGTATAACCTGTAACTTGACTGTCTGGCGATATATCCTTGTGTCATCAACAAGCCCGAGACATGTTACTGGTCTATTTCTGTTTGACCTGATACTCAACATTACCTTTTCTCAGTAAACCTCAAGCTGCGAGAGATTGAAAAACGATTTTCACCTGTCATCTCCATTGAATACTTGTGACAAGATCTTAGATTTAAGAATTAAATCTGAATACCAGAACAATAACTATGTGTCATATAATTATAAGAGTAATTTAATTAATGACAAATGTGAAGGTGATATTTTGCAAATTTAAATTGTTGGTGGTGGTGGTGGTGACTTCTTAATTTTCTTAAACTTCTCTATTTGTTTATTTATGCTCTACAATACCTACAGTAGTAATGAGTAAAAATCAATGTGATGTCCAAAACTATAAAAAAAGAATTGTGAGATTCAAATAGTTCTTCGGACAATTGAACTTGTTGTTTGTGTTGTTAGCACAAAGTTTTGGCCGATTCATTCTTTGGCTTTCTTCAGGTGTAATATCTGTTGTATTAATAACACAAACAACAATAAGGAGTTCAATCATCCGAAGAACTATTTGAATGTTAATGACCCATCTCAAAACTATAGAAAATATCTTGACTGTGAGAGCTTGGCTACTGTACAAATTTAGCCCATAGAGTATGTATAGCATTTGGTGATGGTGAAGTTAGTGACCAAACTACTCAACTACTACTCAAAAGTGGCTCAGAAGGTATTCAATTGAAAAGAAAGTCACTAAAAGATGCACCTAATAAAGACAGCCAGTAAACATTGATGATTAGTGTTATATAGCGGGGTGTCCTGGGCTTGGATAGAAAGGAAACCCGAAGACTTGCTTGTAAAAATATCTGGACATATTTTTATTACATGTAACATACTTTGTCAGCCGGATAGTGAAGAGTGGAAGAGTGGAAGAGAGGAGACAAGGAGAACAACCAAGCTGTCCCCTCAGCAGGGACAGCGGTTTCGTGCCTTTCAGCTCTGCTGATGTCTGTCTTCTTTGAGTGGCGAGGTTTCGGTCCGCTTCCCAGGCTTGGATGATTTCTTCTGCGTCTGCTTTATAGATCCCCAATGCATACGTGGTGTCTCATGGTGTCAATGACCAACAGCCAATTCCTGTTTACAACAATGATGCAATACATCCATCTCCCAAGGTGATCGAGGTCACTTACATTTCCGCCACAGGTGGCCGGATACGTAAATCATAACATTAGGAGCTGAAATTAATTATCATTAATTAAATTTAATAGTTTAAAATAAATTTAGTATTAAATTTAATCTGTTTCAAATGTGCCAGATGCTTGCATTTAGGTTCAACAAAAGTGATGAAAATATATGTCTGCACCTGCACCACATCGCAAAAATAAATAGGAATTCTGTCCAAAAACTATCCAGCCTTTTAATATTAACAAAAAAATAAATAAAAATAGCCTCAAAACAGTCTGAAAAGTCCTCTTTTGGGATTTCCATCAGCTGCCTCGTCATGTTCTCCTTAATCTTGTCCACGGTCTGAAAGCTTCCTTTTAACAGTGATTTTAGCTTTGAGAAAAGCCAGAAGCCCCAGGGAACTAATCTGGACTTTAGCAGAGGGGGTGCTGACAGACCTATGTGATGCAATGTTTTGCCAAAAGAATGTACTTGCATGGTCAGTGGCGTTCACACAGTACACAAGCTAACTCAATAACATCTCCCTGAGTAACACCATGAGAGAGTGTCTATTCACGCATTCCCAAGTTATATCAAGGCCGTACAATCAGGTCTCGAGATATTCAAGATGGCTGGGTACTTTCGGGATAGACCTTGTACATTAAGAAAATGGGTACCTAACGAACTCAGTGAATAAGACAAACAAGTCTGGTTAGTCACTCAATAGAAACCATCATCTGACCAATGTCTTTTGGCAGCATTCCATGTTGGGGTGATCAATTAGAAAATTGTAAAAAAGGGGTGATCAATGAATAAGTTATTTCTCGCACCTTTTGTTGGGCAGTGATCACTAAAAAAGTCTGAATTTTCAAAGAACAAGCGTGAAGGCTGGCGGACAAAAAATAAAAGACCAATTTAGCATAAACTTACATTCTAAATTAAACCCCCTCCCCCCACTAAAAACCTATATTGGAGCGAAATCTTCAAAAAACAAAAACAAAAAATGTTTTTTCTAGACATAATACGGAGCAAATATTTCAAATGTACAACCCTAGCTCCATTGGAGCGGCCTGTATGGGCGATATATACATACATAGCCAGTCACAAGCGTGAAGGCTGCCGGACACAAACTAAAAGACCAATTTAGCATAAACTTACATTGCAAATTGAACCCCCTACTAAAAACCTATTTTGGAGCAGAATTTTCAGAAAAGAAAGTTTTTTCAAGACATAAGTAAATATTCAAATTTTCAGCCCTAGCTCCTGTATGCGAGATAAATACATACATAGCCAGCCAGGCCAGCTTAAAAACTGAAGAAATCTAAGCTGACAGTTTTGGTTGAGAGTTAAAAAAAATGATTCCTCTAAAGAATTTTTTTTTTAAAAACCCACCCAAACTCTACTATTACTAGGTTGTAAAAAAATGGCCTAGCAAATAGGAGGTGTAGAATGACAACAGATGTGTACCCTACTGAATTACTTTTTAATAAAGTTGTATCTTGTAGACTTGAAATTTAATACCACTTCCAGAATCCAAGTTACATTGACATCAGTCATAAAAAATTGTTATGACTGATGTCAATGTAACTTGGATTCTGGAAGTGGTATTAAATTTCAAGTCTACAAGCTAAAACCTAAAATGAGAAATAAAGTTGTATGTTGACAGTTTTGGTTGATGGTTTCTAAAAAAAATGTCCAAACATTTTTGGTTACCTTGGACCAGGGTTACCGGTTATGTCCGATTTTGGACATTGTGTCCATTTTAGCCCTGATGTCCGATTAAAAATTTTAAGAATCAAAACATCCAAAATTGTCCAATTTTAAGGCCCCACTCAGCATTGCCAACTTAGATATTCTATATCTAAATTTTGATATTTTAATTATTGTGATAATAATCTAGTTATGTTTAGCCACTATTAGCTATTTATTTTAATTATTGTGACAATAATCAAGCAACAGTTAGCCACTATTAGCTATTTTAGCCATCAATTTTTTTCTGTGCGAATTTGACAGCTTTTGAGCAGGGATGATCCAATTTGTCCGATTTTGGGAACACTATTGTCTGTTTTTGAGAAAACTGATCTGGCAACCCTGCCTTGGACCCACAAACCCTGAAGAATAATATATTTGCGGTCAGAGTTAATGGGACTTGATGTTTACTAAGCGTAGCTTATGTTGGCACAACACCAAATGGTGGGAGATGGGGTAGGAAAATTATGTTATGCCAATCTTCCCGGTGGAGAGGGCCTGACTATATAGAAAATCATTATTCAAAATCCATGCTTTTATCTGGGGTCAAACAATGACCCCTAGGTCTCATGTGGAAATACATCATCATTTCAGCTATAAAGAAAACCACTACTACTTATAAATCTCTTGAGGAAGACTGTCTATCCAGACCATATAGGTTGCAAAACTGCTGCATGGACTCAGCTGAAATTTGGCACTGTAGCGATTATGCTTATCTCCCCTTTTGTTTTGTATGTATAAAGGTGCTGTATAGACATCTTGGTATGCGGGAGGAAAATCCTGAACTTGGAGAAAAAGGAAGACTCAAAACTTGTTTATAAAAATATGAGGACATATTTTTATTATGTAATATACATTGTGTCGTGGTGGAGAATGAAGTGTGGGAGAGGAGTAACAAGAGCCAATAGACTGTTCCCAACAGGGGAACTGGCCCCGTGCTGCCAAGCTCAGCTGCTGTCTGTCTCTGGCTCTGAGGGCGTCCTGTCTCTCTTGCTTTTTTGGGGTTTCAAACGCCCACGCTGATGTGTTATTTCCGGTTTTCGACACCAGCAGTTTTTGGGGGTCTTGTCAACACCTATATGCATTTTTCCTGGGGTCAGCGGGATCAATTTCACTTCCACTCAGAAATGACCTCAAATGGCACTGTGGCACTAAATCACAACAAAGGTAGCAACTTTCCTTTACATTTTCATACATTCCAATATGGCATTGTCAGTCCTGTGAGTGGCAATTACTCTATTCTATTCTCTGTATTCTTTGTTGAATAAAACCTATGAAAATACTCAGGTCTTACTACAGGCACCCACATGCTTTTTGACCTCAATTTATGGCAGGTATATTGGAATTGGGTTAAATTTTTACTATACTAGAAAGAAAAAAAAATAATGTGTATCTGATGAATATATGGTTACTAGTTAATACCGTGAAAAGATTCATGGATAAATATGAATTTCTATGAAACTATAATAGAGAAAAAAATAATAGAGAATTATTCCATAGTTTCAAATGGTGGGTAGGAGATATTTTGATCAGCAAAATTTTACCCCTGAATGGGTGAGTCCAGTGTTACGGATGGGAAACCAAGAAAATCACAGTTCATTATATAAGTGCTAGTCAATACCTGTAAAAAAATTGAATGGCCAGCAGGTTTAGCTTGCTGATCATTGCTATATTATGTGCGTCCTGATCTGTTTTTTGTTTTTCTTATGAGCTACTCGATCTTAGTGGACAAAAATTCATGGACATATTTGGATTGAAATGTTTTTTTTTTAATTTTCATTTTAGAAAAAATACTAAAGAGTCATTCCATGTCAAATTAAGAAATTTTTAAGACAAAAATACTATGTTCAAATTTGGTACAAGACGGAGGTATACCACTGAAAACTGCAAAATTGAAAACCTTCAGATGTCAGCTGCTTCTGTTGACCACCCATTTCTCCAAGTGGCTACTACGAAAAAC
>VCCN01004112.1:6457539-6473159 GCA_006491835.1 Architeuthis dux | reverse complement strand
GGTTTTTCCACATAGAAAATAAGGTAGGTTCTTTTTTTCATTAACATTGTTTGTTTGACTTCGTTATAAAGTTGTTTGTTATTTGTGCCTTTGCTGTTTGTAGTTAGAATGCGTTTGGTTCATAACCGTGTCTAGCGTATTAAGAAAAGAAGACAGAACAAGAGACAGCATGTTGACAGGGCTGTTTGCCTGTGAAGAACTGAGCCTTCCCTGTTCCCACTTCCGGTACGTGTTCCTGGGACTGGAAACGGAATGGGGGCTGCTGGGATATTGCTTCAGCGTGTTTATTGATTTAACATACATATACATTACTTATTGATTTAACATACTGTCACGGCGCGCTATACTTTCAAGCGTATGCGCCTAGTCGTGGTATTTCGAGGGGTTAAGGTCAAACAGCAAATCATGCACCGAGACGCGAAAACCGGATTAAAAGAACGATATCAAAATAAATGTTTTGTACAGAATAAACACAGGGTAACAAAAAAGACAAACTCAGGGATTTTTTGGTGGGCAATATGTAGTTTTATCAACTATAAAACAGGAAATACTCCGGGGATAGGAAAATCGTCCCTTGATCGTTGAGGTAAATTCTGGGGAGAGAAAAATAGTCCTTGTTTGAGGAAAATCAAACATTGGGGTTTCAAAATGTTGATTTTGGTCCACAGCCTTTAGAAAAAAGCAAAAAGAAGAAGAAGAAATATCTCCTCGAAGATCGTGTCTCCCTTCGTAGGATTTAAACAGCCCACCTCAGTCAGCTAGGCTGGGAGCAAAGTTTTGTGCATCCGTCCTCTTCACCGCCTCTCGGTCCTCTCTCTCACTGCTACTCAGTCCTCTACTGCCCTGCCTCTTTCTGTCTCAGTACCGAATTCAAAATTCCGGTGAAACGGGATCTTACAGAACCTTTCTTTGTCCTTCACGCACCAAAACTTTCAACTCATGGACATAACGAGACTTCACTCTGTTTACATTCTACTGCTCTTTCAAGGGGCGTAACTCATTAGCAACGACTCAAGAATTATCTCCCTTCCATTCTCTCTCACACACACACATATATATATATAAAATCAAATGATGGATAATGTTATATCCAATCGACAGAATATGATAATTATCATATTCTGTCGATTGGATATAACATATCCATCATTTGATTTCATACTGTCAACATAAGAGAGCCACATTATATTCGTGCCTAAAAATCAGAACGTGAGAATGGAGAAGCCAACAAAGTGTAGAAGAAAATACTCCTGCCTACCATCTGATCTTCGTTAGTTCAGTCGGTAGAACAGCACCACGTATAGGTGGCTTCCAAGGTGGACGCGGGTTCGATCCCCGCACAGAGTTCGTTTCTTTATTCACATTTACGATTTAGGCCGCTCGTTTAGCAGTTGCTCACACCGACGCTGAGCAAATATAGGCTCTCACTAATAAATGTCATTATAATTATCATATATATATATAAACATTATATTCGTGACTTCTTTCGAAGCCAAGTCAGTGACAATGATCGCTGCTAGAGAAGTGTAGCACATCTAAACATTTGTTTAATTATAAAACAAAAAGGCAAAGCAAACAAATTTTAATTCTTTTTTTAAAAAGTTGAAAAATAAAAGGAGGAGAAACTAACCTGTTTTAGTTTCGGTCCAGAATAATTAGGGCATTCGATATTCACAGTATGATGAATAAATAACATTTGCATTTTCTTCTCAAGTCCTCGTAACCCTTTAAAACAAACATTTAAACAATCATTAATTGTGAAAATGAAAAGTGAAAAGACAGTCACATCCAACAATATCAATATTTTCAAAAATAATCTTAATTCTGATATTGTCCATACCAAATTTAACTACCAATTTTATTATTAGTTTAATCCCACCCCAACTAAGAAGAAGATTTATTGGTTCATTAGAACCTGTACAGTTGGTTTCACAAGACTTCGATCTTCAGATGAACAGTTACTATTGTAAATGAGTACTAATATTAGGGTGTTTGGAAAGTAATTATGTATTTTTGTGTTCGGAAAGTAATTACATATATCTTTGTGTTCGGAAAGTAATTACGTATTTTCGTGTTCAGAAAGTCATTATGTATTTTCGTGTCCGGAAAGAAACTACATATTTTCAAAAAGGAGATTAAACAAATGCCAGTGAAGTTTAATTAGATACTATTTATCAATAATGTAATCGCCATCATTATCAATGAGAGCAGCCCAACTGGAAGGCAAATTTTCTGCCACTTATGAAATGCTCTAGTGATCGAAACAAATGATAATCCGGTGAGCATTATATAAATAAAATGCAAAACATTCAGAAACAAAGAAGTTGGAAAAAGTCTCTCAAACTTTTTTTCAGAAAAAAAACAAAAAAAGACGCTGAATTGTTTTGATGAGGAATCGAAAATGCTGTCCTTGATAATATGGTGATTAGTGGTATGCTAATTTCACAACAACATCAAATCTACACAAAGAGAAAAAAACAATTTCAAACGCAGATGGGCTAACACGACCCATCACACACACACATAGAGACTCTTTCCTGCAACAAAGATCCCCATACACAAACACACACAAATGCAGGCCATACCCATATATTCTCATACGCACAGACACACACTCACTTATACAGGCTAACATCTTCACACAATATTAACAAATCACCAACACACACACACACACTCTCTCGCACCAAGATTCCCACACTCACACATAAACAGGCTACCCCCAAATATTCTCATACAAACACACAAACAGGCTAACATCTTCATATGATATTAGCAACACACTTTAACATCCCTCTACACACACAAGCTACACCCAAATCTCAATATTCTCTAGGACACACACATTCACAGGATACTAACAAATCATCAACACATTACACACCCCACACTTCCCTCCAAGATACTTTAGTCATGAAATGTATACCGAGGTCAATACCCTGAGGCTACCAAATGGCATACCAGCACACACACAGTGAGATTCTCCAGTATTACTAATCACTAGGGGTTTTTTTTAATTTTAAGAGATTTTTATTCTTAATTCTTATTTTTATATATATTTTTTCAGTAATATCATTTACACTATAAAAATATACCCAAAGCATAAAATACAGTCCCCGCACTTCCCTCTTATAAACTACACTAAACCAAGGATATAGCTGTGACTTTGGCCTAAGGAATGCATCTCTCAAACACAGATATCAAATTACGGACAGTATATTATGATGACCAACAAAGACACTAGGGCGGAGCTACCAAATAGTAAAAAAAGCTCAGTATAACAGAAACATTCAGCGCCTTTTGAAAAAACAAGTTGAAACCGGTAAAGGCTAATAATAATTATTATTTTTATGTCAAAACACCTATGACAAATATAAAAACATCTATACCATAAATCAAAACCGTAGCTATCCCTTTTTCACAAACTTTAACAACCCAAGATGCTCTATTAGAAAAAACAAGAACCATAAGTTCAACGATGCCACCACCATCTATGGTAGTAATAGCAGAAGGAGGTGGAAGAAGAGCAAGTAGTCTTTCTCTGAGTCAATTGATTCTCATACTTGTAAGATATTGCGATATGGAAATATTCTGCAAGTATTATTTTCAATGAAAATCGTAAATGGCCATTTTTTGCTTTTTTAGATACAAAGATGCAGACCTCGAACATTCTATTCTGACATCATAGCAGCTGGTAAAAAGAAATTGATCAGAATAGATGTTCTTTTAATGACATCACACCTTCTCTTCTAACATCACAGCAGCTGGTAAATAAAACACAATAACCCCTTCCTTCCTCGTAACTGATCTACCGAAAATGGGCCTTATTGAGATGTGTTAGGACGCATTAATATATTGCAATGTCTTCAATGCACGGGTATTATGGATGGGAAACCAATCAACTGATGGATTGAGCTATACAGATGGGTGGTGGAAGAGCAGGATGAGGTGTATTGAAGAAAAATAAAAACATTTAAAAACTGTTCTGGTTAGTCACTCAATAGAAACTGTTTTGACAGTATGCCATGTTGGGGGTGATCAATTAAAACATTTGAAATGATCAATGAATAAATTACTTCTCTTGCCTTTTGTTGGGTAGTGATCCAGGCTTGTCATTATTAATATCAATTAGCTTGACCTGTGGAAATTCCATGGGTGTTAACAACTAAGATATCATCATTAGACTGCGTCGTTATGTTACCTGTGCTCCACATCTTCTTTGTTGTTGTCTTCTCCTCACATCACCTCTTTTATTTTGTAATTGCTCTTGACCAGTTTTTCTTTCGCCCTTGATTTGTTTGCCGCAACCTTTGTAAAAATCATTGTTGTCCTTCATTCATGTTTGCTCTTCACATCTGCTGCATGTACACTGTCTGTTCTTCTTCATTCATAGCAACATTTCATTTGTTTGCCGCAACCATTGTAAAAATCATTGTCGCCTTTCGTTCATGTTTGCTCTTCACATCTGCTGCATGTACACTGTCTGTTCTTCATTCATAGCAACTCTTCTTCTCTGGAGCCGCTGCCATTATCACTCCATTCTCTCATGCCTCTGCTCCTCTCTCACCCTTTGACTGTGTACATAGCCATTTGCACATGTCAATATGCATAAGACACTTTAGTATAAAGTTGTTGTATAGCGGGTGAATGTCCTGGACTTGGATAGAAAGGAAACTCGAAGACTTGCTTGTAAAAATATATGGACATATTTTTATTTCAGAGTATACATCTTTGTCGGCCGGAGAGTGAAGAGTGGGAGAGAGATAAGGAGAACCCTTAGTCTGTCCCCAACAGGGACAGTGGTCTCAGGCATTCCGGCTCCGCTGATGTCTGTCTCTTCTTTTAGTGCCGACCAGTTTTCTGTTCGGTTCGAGTCTGTTTTATAGGTTTCTCGAACGCCTACGCAGGTGTCATTTCTGGTCCCCATATCCTGTTTTGGACACCAACGCAATATACCTATTTCCTAAGGTGACCATGGTCACTTACATTTCCGCACAGGTGTCTGACCCCAGGATAAATTTTTCGTGGTAGGATATCATAACAAAGTAAATGTACGTCCGTCTGTCTCCCGCTGGCGACCATATTGGAAGGGGGGAGTTGAAGGCACGAAAGGCGAGGCCGGGGGAGTGAATACTGGTTCGAAGCCGGAACCGGAAAGAAAAACCGGGCTAGGTTTATTAGGCTGGTGACTGACTCGCAAGACATCGGTTCGTTTTTTCTGAGTACTTCCGCATTTGGAGTGTGTATGCGAGGAAGACGTTTCAACACAAAGTGAGAAGGAGGTAAACGAGTTTGTCATTAGCCAGTTCCCAACAGCCATCCAAGGTGCATATCTCCAAAATACATAACTGCATTTTCTTCCGACAATGTCCTGAACTTGCTGGGTTGACGACTGATGTCCTCTACAAAAATTATGGTGATAAAAGGGAGAAAAGAAAAAGGCCACAATACCTTGTGATGTCGATTGAAGTATCTATGGAAGGAAAGAATGTGGGTCACTGCAGAAAAAAGCTCTCCCACGTGGTTGGGGATAAATAGATGACAAAAAGTCCAGCTGATTTCAGCAAAAAGGGTATTCTCTTATTTCTGTTGAAAATCATCTTCGACACAGAAAAGGTTTGCTGAATCAATCAGAGTACTGAATTCTATTTTACTGAAATTTCTGGAAGTGATCTAAAATCTATTTCTAGTCACTCTAAAAGACTGACGATGACGATTGTGATGTCGGCCTAGGCGACGCAAGGGAGTAAATACCTCAAGTTACCACCCTTGCCACAACCCATAATGACGGAAGTGAGTTCCCGGTCATGCGTCGGGCAAACCGGAGGAAAATAAAGAGAACCACACGAAGTGAAGAGACAGCAGTCTCTTCTCCGACCGTGGTCAGTTAAGCATCACATTTGTCTTCGTCCTTTTGCTTCATCTTCCTTTTCGGTGAGATTCCCACGAGCTGGGAGACACTACAATGATGATGATGATTATAGTAGTCCTAATCGGGCCGCCCTCTCGTTCTTTCTTCCCCATTCTATCCTGGGGATGTGTTTACATCCTTTCATGTCCCTCTGTCAAATCCCAACTGACTTAATGACTAAGGAATTGAATAGAGCGAGACCCTTGAAAATACCACACTCGCATTGGACAGACATAATTAAGCTTTGCTCTGTATTTCCCTTGCAACCTTTGTATAGCAGTCACCCTAAAAACTCTAGCTCAAGTTTGTCCTATATCCTGGTCGCTACCATTTGCATCCCAAAAACTTAAATCCTTGTATCTCTCCCTCTCTCTAGTGAGAAACGAACACATGTATGAACAGTGTTGCACGCCACCATTTTCTCAACACCTGTATTTTCGCATTCTCTCCCTTATACCGTCCAAACTTTGTTGCCCGTCCATGTTTTTATCTGAATGTTATAAAAAACAGGGAATAATTTCATATGTAAAAAAGCAGGCATGAACAAAATGGATGAAAATTCCGGCGTGAAATTGACAAGTGAGAAACAAAAATCTGGCAAAAATCAGCATATTATTTGATTTTAATAAAAAAAAATGAAAAGGACGAATTTAAAAGAAAATAATTTTCCATTCCAAATTTGAGATTCTTACTCCACCTTTTACTAATTTGCTGATGTATTTATTTTATATAATCATTTTGTCTGCCTTAAGAAATGTTTCTTTTCACTGTGTCGTCCGTTTTACTGGTTGAGTGATATCTTCTATAAATTGATTTTTTTTACACATATATCCATCAAGATACTAATTATCTTTTCACTGTGTTGTCAGTTTGACTGGTTGAGAGATATCTTGTATAAAAGGGTCAACATTCTTGTTGTAAGATATTCATCTTTGAGCTTAAATATTTGCTATGTTTTGAGGCCTGATTAAATTTTATTGCAGTAAGATACTATACTTGAATTCCTGTAGACAGCCATTGACTTTTCACCTTCTTTACCCACATCAAAAAGGTAAAAAGAGTAATAAAACTTATTAATAACAAAAACTAATAAAGTAGGTATGAACAAAAGGGAAGAAAATTTCAGCATGAAATTGACACATGAGAAATTTTTACAAATCTGGCAAAAATCAGCATATTATTCGATTTTAATAAAATGTTCGATACTTATTTATTAAAGTACGAATTAAAAAAAAAAAATTAAAAAAAATTTTCCATTCCAAATTTCGGAGAAGAAAAGGCCAAAATGTTGTGGTTAATAACAAAGAATGAGATCAATAGTCCGAAAAACCCTAGGAATGTACTCATAATGAATGACATCTCAAAATTACATACCATATATATTTGTGTAGGATACTCACCTCAAATTATGGGAAATGAAATACTGGGGGAAAAAAAAACAAAAAAACATCTTGTGTATAATACGCAGACTTTTCAGAATTTGTAGCGGCTAAATTTAACCTTTGTTCAACTTCTTACCCAGTTTGTATCGACTAATGGCAATCATTACCTTTCCAGTTTCCATATGGCCACTGCTTCAGCTGTTCTGATTCCGGAATCGCCCGAAGAAGTCCTCTGCTGCTACTGATGGCGAATTTAAAGTCAAATAAAGAGACTGGAAGATTCAACAGAACAGCATTTTCATTTTTTAAGTGGTCTACTGATATCGGGCAATTTCATGTGGTTCAAGAGACTAGGTTTGTTTGTTTTTTTTCACTTTTTTTTATTATTATTAAAGCAAAATGAACAAATGATAAGTTATGGTTAATGTTTTTAGCATAAGGGTTAGTGTTGTTGTCAGGGTTGCTGTGTTAGCAATAAGGTGGTGTTTAGCTAGCTCTCTTATGCAGTCCATGTCATTGGATGTTATATTGACTAGGTCTCTGAAATTTCTGTCGACTTGAATTGGGACAATACATGTAGGCACAGCAGGCCTAGGGCTACCATGCTTATGTAGGCATCCTTCAGCCATTTTAACTTCAGAAAGTGGAAAAATGTTGAAATTGTCGTCTGCTTCTTTGACTTTAAATTCGCCGCCATCAGCAGCAGCAGCGGAGGACTCAGGTCGATTCCGGAATCAGAACAGCTGAAGCAGCAGCCATATGGAAACGGGAAAGGTAATGATTGCCTGACTAAAAATAAGATTTTATATAATTCATATTACGTTTCTAAACACGAACTTTACATAGTATTTAGAGATTTAAACCCTTTGTTACACATCATCCAGTTAGCTTGGACAATGGTATAATTTACTTTCAGTCATGCTGTCCTGAATATGACCATGCACTTGGCCTGGAAAAAAGGGGTAACATTTAGTTCTCGTGTATAATATACACCCCTAAGTTTTAGGTTTAAAAATCGGGGGGGGGGGCGTATTATGCACGATGGTAATGTACAAATTCAACTAACCTTGAAGAATGTTTACAGTTTTTTCTTCTAGCATCAAACTGATGAGTTCATGAGGAAATATTTTCAGAAAGACAGAACCCATGACTGTATCGCTTATCGATTCTGGGAACTCTATCACGCTCCGGGTTCCGTCGCCAGTCTTTTCAATTTGTGTGTGAGCATCAACTAACGTTTTCACTTTACTCAAGTCCTGTTCGTCGACACCAAGAGTTCCGACGGCCCACACAATTCTCCCTAGCTCCTTAGTGCGCACCGATGATGACGAATATTGAACCAGTTCCACAGAACGTTGAATGCATTCGCGAATCAATTCGGCGTGATAAATCCTTGTAGAAGCAAATGCCATTATTATATGCATCACTTCATTGAGCCTCATATCACACAAAGTTTTATTCGACACCATAAGATCGGCAAGCCTTTCAAAGTAACTAATCTTAGAGTAGCCGGCATGTCGGAAGGATTTTAACGTGTGAATAAGATGATGCGGTTCGATGGTAGGGAATTTTTCAATAGTCTTTTCTGCAATCAGGTCCAGCAGTTCAAATGATCGGATTCTTCTGTTGGCCCTGAAGTAGCCGAGACAAGAGAGTCCTATATCGTTCATAGTGAGTTCGTCCAAGTGTACCGTCAAGTGATGTTCGATCTTTTGTAAGAGGCTCTCGGGGCAACTGCCGTGAAAATAAATGTAGAACATAATGTGCAACAAGGGGTTGCCTTCGAGGGCCATAACCTCGTCGAAGTTGTTGTCGATGTATTCAAACAAAGTAGTCAGGTATTTGGGTGCCCGGTGTTGAACCAGGAAGAAGTATCTTGCAACTGAAAACATTTCGTGGATGGTCAATTCTTTGAGCTTGTAAACAAATGCATTTTCTAATTTAAGGATTTGCTTCTGGGAAATTCTGGTAGAGGACGAAGATTCGTCCTTCAAATGCTGTAGAAGAATTTCGTGAGGTATCTCTTTAAAATCATCTATTTGTGGGAGGATACGCCGGGGACGATTTTGTAAACGGGTTACACTTAACGTCTTCTTGTTGGAGGTTGATGTTATCTTTTCTATCCTGTTTACCTCAACACCGGCAAAAGAATCGGGTATTCCATTCAATGTATAAATAAAGTCGGCTGTTTTAAAGGTGACAGAACGGCGATTAAATGTATTTCTTCTTTTCGAGCTGCTTCTGGCAGTATTTCCATAATTTTTCTTTTTCGGTATTACGGTGCTTAATCCACGACATGACCCAAGAAAGGCATTATTAGACCCTGGGGACAAATATCGTGGATTAATAATACCGTGGTTGTAGACCAGTTTACGATGATAACAACATTTTGGGGGTGTCTGTAATATCGTATAGAATACCCGGGGCTTGTTAAGCAAAGATTTAGCCCCTGAGGAAAACATATTTACGAATCGTGATTAATTTTATACGGACCTTAACTGATTTCAGTAAAGAAGTTCAACAAATAAAAAGCACGTGTACATCCTATAAATATATCCGGTGTAAACCCAACGGAAAACAAACATTTACCTCCCTTGAAAATTAAATCGTATTTTTTATACGTGCTATTCCAAAAGTTCTAATATAGTTTTAAAATCTTATTAAAATTTTCTGCGTATTTGATAATTTTCACTTATTTTTTTTCTAAATGAAATTCACAAGACTGGGAGGATTTTAATAAAGTATGAAAAATTTGGAAAGCAAAAAGTATAGCAATCTACTCTATTAATGAACAGTGTGATTTTCTTGGTTCGCTGTCCGTAACACTTGACTCTTCTACTCAGGGGTAAATATTTTTCTGATAAAAATACCTCCTACCCACCATTTAAAACTATGGACTCTTTAACTGAAACAAATTCATTAAAAAAAATCGTTTCACAGAAATACAAATCTATTCGTGAATTTTTTTTTTTCACGAGTATTAACTAATTTAAAATATTAAATTTAAAAATCCTTTCATGAGATGAGTTTTTTCCTTGTAATACCCTGGTTGGAAATAAACGTCAAGTCAATTGTTACGGAACGTACCGGTATCCGGTCTTTCTTTATTCATGTAACTACTATTTATTACAACTTTCTTACATTTACAAGTACAAGACTAAATCTCTGAGGGGGGGAAAAGCTACATTTGCTGTCTTAAAACCATTTCTTTTTGCTAAATGAATGTTCGCGATAAAAAATACACTAAACCTCTACCTTCTCACCCACCCGATTAATTTATACTGCTGTGCTGAGACTTATGTGAAAAATACATCAGTTTACTATTTCAGTTTATCAACTCAATTCATAATTATTTTTGAGTTGTATGGTGAGCTTAGTCGAAGAATATTGGACAAACGGTCGAGGTTTATTGTTCAAACTTTAAGGAAAGGGGGAAAAAACTATATTAACGTATAATTTATATATTTGAAAGAAAAAAAAAGAGAGAAAAAGAAAAAACAAAAGCAAAGCCACCATGACAAGGATTTAATAAATAAATGTTAAAAATTGTGACTTATCTTTGTTCCAAGGGAAATAACTCTTACATTTTTATCTGGATTAACCTCCCTTGTGTATCACTTTGTTTTCTGCAATTGCATAACAATTGATTTTACAAGTGATTTTTGTTCATTAGTAGACCTGCCAAGTCTCCCGAAATTTGCGTTAACACCCGCAATATACTTTGACTCCCACGATTTTTGTTGAAACCTGTTTTCTCCCGCATTTTCGCTTGAGAAAGAATTCAGGATAGCTTGTCATCCCCTATCGCCTTTGCTTCTTATAAACTAGCCTTTATGCAAATAAGTGATGTCGTACTCTTCTTTCTATAGATTTCAGTAGGTTTGCTTAATACACGTTTTATTTAATATAAGCCACTCGGCTGCTTAGGGCTGTCAAAATTTTTGGCTATTTTCCAAAATATCAACTCTTTCAAAAGAATTATACAAGAAAAAGGGGCTTGCCCCCATAAGCATTTTAAGTATGCAATGGTCAGGTTAGGTCGGGCCAATTTTGAAACATGTATATTCAAATATCTCTCGTATTTTACTTTATTGACCATGGAAGGTCTGCATTAGTAGTCTCGAATTGGTAGTGTTCAGCAGACGCTATAATTTCTTTTACCCAGGGTGCCCACCGTAGTGTGATAGTTAGTAAGCTAGCCTTGTTGGCCAATTCATTAGTGTCAGTGAATTCGGTTCTCACTGGGTACCCGTCTACTGTGGCTTTTTGCCAGACTAACTTAAACTGTGTAAATAAATTCTTCTCATCCTAGTTAGCGGTAATCGATACTTTCCTATCACTGCCATCACCCGAACATTCTGCAACTATCAGAAAGACGCATACTCCTCAGAACACAATACCATTTTTCATTCTTGTAACAGCTTATGTTTTAAATCTTTGTATTGTAATTTTTGATAATTAAATGTTGTTAATTCTATTTTTGACCAACAAACCTACGCTGGGCAATTGTGATCTTTCCCGTTTCAAAATGACTGAAGGATGTTTTCATTTGCCAGAAAAAAGAAATGCTGTACCTAAACGTGGTAGGCCTGCTGCACCATTGCAAGTAACAAGAGTTTTTTTTTACCTGAACTGAAAATTACATTCAGGGGGTTGAAGCACTAACCCCAAACCTACCTACTAACCCTAACCCCAAACCTACCTACTAACCCTAACACTAAAAAATGCCGTTCTGGGGAATCTTGTCGTCTGCTTCTTTTCCATCAGAAGCTGCCACTTGGCCGCCGTAGACGCGGTCATTTTGGAACGGGAAAGGTAACAATAGACCTATGCTGTTTCCGTTGTTAACTCGTTCATCTTTCTTCTTTGTAGTTTTAGTTTTTAAGTTTTAACAAATTCAAACTTTCAAAATCGCTCCTTCACTCGACAATCTGACAAACCTTTAACTAAAATGTATCCCTCTGTAGATTTTGTTTACAGTTACTTTTAAATTCTCTGCATCCGGGTTTGAACTAAGAATTTTCCTTCTTCTTTGCAAGTTTGTAGTGATAAACCTAACTAACCAGCCACTTTGCCTGCGATTCTATCACTGTCTTGCGTAACGATTGAACTTTATTCATAAATAGTTGGGAGTCGATTGACGGAACAAAATCGTACAAGGACATTGTTAGTATTTACACCGTAATACAAAAAAACCTCTTCACCGTAGGATTGAGGACACATGCTTGTTGTTATTAGTAAGTACAATATAAATTCGTTTCTATAATTTACAGATATTTGTTTTTCTATTGTTATTGATGATCAAAGACCGACTTTATAGATATTATGAATTGTAAAACCCTATTTACTTAAAATATCCCCTGATTTTGTGTTTTTCTGAAGAAAGATGAGTTCACCGGTCTAAATTTTCGCGATTTTGTGTGCATGGTCGAAGTTCTTATATTAAAAAAAAATTATATTTTGATTTAAAGTAATAAGTTTATTTGTCTTTAAGTAACACAATCTTCACGCTTATATTTGATTGCCATTTTTGATTATGTGTTTTTTAAGATTAAGTCTTCTTGTTCATTTCAATGTTAACTTCAAGCACTTCAGTTTCAAGGTTACATATTTTTTCAAATGTTTGTTTTGTTTATGTTTAACAATATTCTCATGAAAGCCTAATTTCAACACTTAAAAACTCTAAAAAATTTTATTTTAAATTAAAATTTAGCAAAATTTCATTGCTTTTTGTTGTTATTTGGATTAATTTCAATTTATTTGTTAGCTCTCCGAGTCGCTTCTAAGACAGAAATAAATTTATTTTTACAGTAATTAAAACTTGAGTGACATGAATAAAAAGAAATAGGTTTTGCAAAATTTTAGTTTTGGAAAAACTTGTAAAATCCGTCTGATCCCTGAGTTAGGAAGGAAACTGGGCGTATTTGGCGGGATTAAAATGATAAATCAACTACTCTTTGACAGAATATAGGACGAACGTGGTTTTTTTTTCCAAAAAATATCACCCCAAAAATAGTCATTCGTCTTTCTTGACGCTAAGACCGTTGGCGTTCTGCAAGCAAATATTTAGCCTTAATTATCGTAAACAAACTACAATGTGTTTCTGTGTATTTCCCACGGCTACTTTAAGTTTTTGTTTAATTTTATGCCATAAAAAATGACATTCTTTTTACATGAAGACTTTTTTTTTTTTAGACATTAGACTATGGGGGGTAAACAGCTTTTTGCTGTTATTGCCTGGGTAGTTATGGGAGAGTGGTTTGCCCAAGTGCTCATTCATGTACTCTTCTCTCCCTCAAACATTGTGGCAGGCCAGTGATGAGACATTTTGTCAAGATATCTGACAATAGGAAAGTTCAGGGAGAAGTGGATTCATGTATTTACTCAGGGCATTAGTGCGAAATTAGTCTCTGGGGCTGTTTATGCTAACTTTGCACTAATACGCTTGGCTTAGTCTGGCACAAGGCCACAAATGTGACACCTGGTGAGGATAAAACTCAATACACAAGTAATGGTGTATGAGACTAGCTTGCTAACTATACCTCCATGCCAAAGCACCTACATATAGGTATTTACTAAACTTCAGTCTGGCACAAGGCCACATTTGATGATCAAGCTCACCATGCACAGGGAATGGGCTTGGAGTGATTGAGTCCAGGCCCCTTTTCTTCTTATCAAAAGTGGACTTTTTGTCAAAATTCAAAAATATATTTTAATAGAAGACCCGACATAAATAATGCATTGAATATAAGAATATTTACCACATACGATTTTAACATTTTTCTTTGTGTGTATACAAATATATAGCTTGTATGGCATTGCGGATTTCGGTCGATTCCGCTATCAGAACAGCTGAAGCGTCGGCCATATGGAAATAGGAAAGGTAATGATGATAGCTGCCTGAACATGCCATCTTTCTGTCTCTCTTTAGGTATGTGCAAAAATTTCCAGCAACAAAATGGTTTTCAACTGTGTATTCAGTCTCTAGTTTTGCAAAAGGCTGCTGGGAATTTTTGCACGCATCATAAAGTACATCAATAAGTCTCTAGCCTCATGATGATGAAAAAAGCATTTCTTTTACACAACGAATATCTATTTTTAAATATAATTTCCCTCCTTGCTAAAATGTACTAACCCAACGTTTCAACATAGATCGAACATTATACTTTGAAAATTTCAGTTCAAAATTCAGGTAACACTTCTTCTCAAGCAGATCCCTTCCTATCTGGAATATGCAATAAGATGCCATAGTCTCTTCTCCAAATATAAACATTTTTAAATCCCATCTTAAAAAAAGATCTCGGCCACCAAATGTTTGATTATGAATTTTCGTACTAAAAAATAATAAGACAACTCAACAGTCATAATAAAAAGCAGTCAACATGGAAAAGAGGGACTCTAACCTAATATTGTCCTGCTTGAGATACATTGAGATTAGTGATGTACCAGAATATCAATCCAGTTGTATATCCGGTGCCAGATTTACATGTTGGCAGTGATAATTTTTTGTGAATCTGGCGCCAGGTATCCGACTGGATTGATATTCCAGTACATCACTAATTGAGATACATAATAACTGTATCAGGCTACCAACTTACTGATCAACCCTCATATGTGTGTGAAGTATTAGTGAATGGACAGTTATGTCCGACAGAATGTGATAATTATGAAGACATTTTTAGTAGGAACATATATTTGCTTGGCAAAGTAAAATCGGTGCCGAGCAAATATATGTTCCTACTAAAAATGTCTTTATAATTAATGTGTGTGGGTGTGAGGTAGCTCAATGATCGTCAGTACAGAAAATGGAATAGGCAAACTCAATTCGAATTTCAGCTGAGGCAACTTGTGTTTACTTAATGTTAATTTCCTTGGGAAAGGTATGAATCCACATGCCTGCATTCTGTCTAATTGCCAGCTATCTTATATCACTTGGCATGCCATAATGGTTGGCGGAGAAGAGAGTGAGTGAATATTGGGCAAACCACTTTCCCATAACTACCTTACTTCCAGGCAGTAGTAACAGTAAAATATATAAATATATGGTAGATATGATTAGACAATGTGGAAAAGAAAGATTGAGAAAAGCGTGTTACATCTCAAACATGTTTATGATCATAAAGATAAATCTTTATGCATTTCGTCGTTGTGAACAACGTCATCAGAAAAGATTTGAACATAGCAGAGTCGTGCAATATTCCATGTTGTGTAGTGTGAATGAAATGAGATGTGTTTTGTATGTTCAGGTGACCTGGTTTGTTATATAAATATATAAAAAAACATACTATAAACTATGAAAATGAAAAATATTGAAAAGTATTTTCAAT
>VCCN01004112.1:6432931-6444252 GCA_006491835.1 Architeuthis dux | reverse complement strand
ATATAATTATATATATATATATATATAGCGTGTATGTATACTTTTTTGTGGTGCTGTGGATGATTGAATGACTTTTTATTTGATCTCATAATGTGAACATTTAAAAGAAAATCTTGACAGCGTTAATAATAAAATAGATGTGAAGTGGAAAGTATTTCACTACACTATATGAATTAATGATGCAATATAAACGAGCAATTAGCAGTGAGACGAGGCTCTACTGTCTGACCAGCTTACTGTAGGGATGTTATTTTATGCAAGTAAAAACTGAATAATGTGGATATGATCAAGTATACGATTTAAGTATTTACTGATACTAGGGCAGTGCCCATTCCAAAGGTGCATGTTTGGAAGCGGCTGGACTTTATGGTACAAAACTATGGCTTTGAAGTATTTTGGTTACTTCTCTTCAATGTTGCCAATTTAGACATTTTATATTTAAATTTAGATCTATAATTTAAGATGCAAGATGTATAACTTGTAATTTTTATTAGATTTATCAAGAACTGGTGATCCAAAAACCTTCAAACTCGATACTGCACTGCCTTGTGTGCTGACTAATATATCTGGCGAATGTCAACTTCGTACAATGGCCAGTTGTCGAGTTATCTCGGTGCATACAGGCAGACAGAGATTTCTTTAATTATAGTGAGATAACTCTGCCAAACACAAGAGAGAGAATTAATACTAAATATTTCATGCATTAATTTTGATAAATGTTGCAGGAAAGCAACCTTGAGAAATCCTCAAAGAAGGTAATTATCTTGTTTGTTTAGAGGAATTTTAATGATAGCTGATCATGTCACCTAACCCACTTTCGACTCCTAAATGTGAGGAAAATATATATATATATTTGATGGTAAAATATTTCTGGATTTAAATCCGTAGAATGGATGTGTTCAGCAATGGTATCAGTAAAGAGTGCTCAATGCCTGTCTAAAGACGAGATAATCCCTCATTTAAATGTAAAACAGCCTGTCACTGGACGTGGTCGAGTTCCGTATTCTTTCTTTCATAAGATACACACACACATACATATGTGTGTGTGTGTGTGTGTTAAAATATGGCTCATACATAGTTTAAACTTTGTTACACTATCTTAGATCTTCTTTTGGGCTGCTGTCATTGATAATGATGGTGATTACATTATTGATAAATAGTATTTAATTAAACTTCACTGGCATTTGTTTTTATCTCCTTTTTTGAAAATTACTTTCCAAACACCCTAATACTGTCATTCTTTTCTTAATTGAATAAATGTTTATATTTTAAGTTGATGCAAAAGTTCCAAGCACCATCTATTGTACAATGTTTGGGAAATCTTAGTGTGTTTGACATTTATTCAGCTCTTCCCAGCCAAGCTATAACGATTTTTGCCTGATCACCAAAGAAACATCTGGTCTAACATTATCCTGAAGGCATATTATGCTTTTTCTCTTGACTCTTTCCATTGATTGCTGCCTTCAGTTGGTCTAATTGAGAGCAGTACTTGGTTCTCTGGAAAGAGCTCATAATCAAGGACTCCTTTCCAAGTGAATCCTATTCACTCATCAGTTACTTTGGATGAAGACCAGCATTTGGTACAGTTAGTGGTGGTTTATTTAGGTTGCACCATGATATCTTGCATTTCATGTTGCTCTAAAGTATCTGCTTTTCATGGCTCATCACAATTTGTTGCAAAACAGAACATTTTCATTATGTTTAAGGTTTGAATTGCACATTGAAATATGGTCGAGTAGGTTTTTTAGCTAAACTTATGTGGAAGCCACACATCAAAGTGACTAACATAACCAAGCTGGTGCAAATGATTTGCAACGCCGGATTCAGATATTTTGACTATGTTCATTATCTCCTTCGTCCGATAACGTTGCTTATTCTCAAGTGATGTCTCTATTTGATCGCTATCAATATCAACTGGACTACTCGACCGAGAAGCATTCTTCAGTGAGAAATCTCCAGCATGAAATTTCATAAACCACTTTTGACATACTTGCTTATTCACTGTACTTTCTCCATAAACTGCACATTTTTTTGCATTTGAGTTGCATTTTTACCTTTCTTAAAATAAAAATTTATAGTATGCTGAAAATGTGAAAAATAAACATATTTTGACAATTTTTAAAAAAAGGACACTGATATGACAGCTATCACCATACGATCAAAGGGAATCTTTTTAAATGAAGTTAGATAAAACTAAATGCTCCTAATGCTGTCTAATGATAAAAATAGAATGAACTTTTTTGCCAACCAAATGTATAAGTACTAAAGTACAAAACACTTTTCTAAAGGAGGACCCTCTGCTCTCAAGTGCCTCTTAATTGCTTGCAATTTAAGGCTTATGTTGTTATTCACCAAAAGTATTTTTTAAATTTCCAAACTCGAATGAAACAGGCATTTTTTTTTTGTTTTTTTGCAGTTAATGATTGCATGTTTGACTGGGGCAAGAGCAGCTCAGTTGTCATGTTCTAAATGTGGCAGTAACTTTCTGTTTTCTCTTTAAACAATGGACCCTTCCAGTTGAAGTTACAGACTTTTTTTTTCTGCCTGTTTCTATGTTTCAAGTGGACGTGTCTATTGTGTGACTGATGGAAATTTTCCATCATTTGCAGTTGGGGGTGATCAATGAATAAGTTTCTTCTCTCACCTTTTGTCTGATCGCTAAAAGTCTGAATTTTCAAAAAAGAAGCGGGCATGAACTAGGGATCAATTTAGCATAAACTTACATTATAAATTGACCCCCCCCCACCACTAAATACCTATTTAGGGGGTTTTGAAAAAAAAAGTTTTTTCTAGACATTAATAAGGAGTAAATGTTGAAATCTTGAGCCCTCAATCTCCATTGATGTGTCCTGTACGCATGATACATACATAGCCAGTTGGACCGCCCTGAAAACTGAAGAAACCTATTTTTACCGTTTCTAACAGAGGCAATATCAGTCATCTGCAGTTAATGGGTTGAGAAATAAGTTTTGTAATTCATGTTCTTTTTCACATCCACATCACCAGGACATTGGAATAGAATTAATTTGATTACTTTTGTGAGCTTTTTTTATTTTTTTTATCAGGTAGATTAAAAAAAGGGTTGCATAAAAAGCATACAATTTGAATCTAGACCACTGGTTTCAAAACTTTGAAAACTCAAGGACCCCCTTTATAAAGGAAATATTCTGGTGGACCCTTATTTTTAGCATTTAGTTTTTAGATTATAATCAATGAACCACAATAATAAACAATTTTTTACCTTTAAAAATCGTATTTATTCTAAATGGATTACATTTATTTGAATTCTAATATATGGCAGCTATCACCAATATATGAACATGGCGTGTACAATAATTATGTTTTTCGATAGATGTGCAATGGATGATGTTGTTTCTCTGCCACAAGATTCGCAATGTCAGGTTTAGAGGGAACACTGTTGCTGACCCTCAAGCATTTTTTGTCAGACCCCCATGGGTCCACGGACCTCAGTTTTGAAACCACTGGTCTAGACTCTTTTCTGATCAAATCTCTGCTATCCATGGGATAGAAATATTGACCAGAGTTGAATTGTTGTGAATCTTATCTCTGTAGTCCCATGTGATTGTTTTTCTTAATGTTGATGCTTAGCAGGACATGGACTCAAATATGTTGAAAACTCTTGTTGCTTGTAGGAAGTCATTCTTTAGGCTGGAAAGATGGTCTAAATGGTGTCTGGTGTTTAATAGGCTTGATCCTGTGCCAACCAGGTTTCCAGAGACAACACTATCGCCCCCCCAATTGCTTGGCCCTCTCATAGGCTCTGTCCCTCATCATCAATTAAGAAACACAGAGAGTGGCTCACTGACAAAATTAATCAGTGGAGGGAATGGGGAAGAACGAGAGAGAGAGAGAGGCACATAACCATGCACTTGAAGTGTCAGAGATAGTGATAGGGTAAGCAATAGATGTTTCGCTTTAAGAAAGAAAGGGGGAAGATAGAAACGGAGACAAGTAGAGAGATGGGAAAAGAGGAGAGATAGAATGATGAAAAAGAGAGGGAAGTATGAGAGAAGATGGACAGAGGGAGACATTGGAGGGAAGGGATAGAAACAGGCAATTAGATGGGGAAAAGAGGGGATAGAGAAAGACATGGAAGAGAGCAGATATAAACAGAGGGGAAAAGAGATATGAAACGGGAGAGATAGGAACAGAAGCATTTAGATTAAAAAAAGAGAGGGTGACATGGAAAAGAGATAGAAACAGGTCTGTTTAGTCACTCAATAGAAACCGGCATGTTACCAGTGTTGGGGGTGATCAATGAATAAGTTACTTCTCTCACCTTTTGTTCGATCACTAAAAAGTCCAAATTTTCAAAAAAGAAGCAGGCACAACTAGGGATCAATTTAGCATAAACTTACATTGTAAATTGAACCCCCTCCACTAAAAATCTATTTATTATGTCTAGAAAATAAGTTTTTTTTTCTAGACATAATAAGGAGTAAATGTTGAAATTTTCAGCCCTCTAACTCCATTGGTGTGGCCTGTGCGCATGATACATACATAGCCAGCTGGAATGACTTGAAAACTGAAGAAACCTATTTTGACAGTTTTGCTTGACAGTTTCTAACAGAGGTAATTAGAGAGAGAGAGAGAGAGAGAGAGAAGGAAATGTGAAAGGAGAGTGATAGAAACATAGGCAGTTAGAGAGAATGAAAGGGGGAGAGCTAGAGACATAAGCAGAGTGAAAAAAGAGGAAGACGTGGAACTGGGAGACCTAAAAGACATGGAGGAGGAGAAAGAAAAGTAGAAGTGGAGAGAGATTGAAAGAGAGAGAGAGAGAGAGATGAAAGAGAAGAATAGAAACAGTGTGAAAGAAAGAGATCGGGTGGGGCAAACCATAGTTTTCTGTGTCATGATGGACAGCTTTATGTTATTACAAGATGTAGCAGTGGACTTTTGGGTCATTGATCAACTAGTCTTCATCTGCAATCAATAAATTTTGGTGAGGTGGACATGTGCGATGGGAGAGGGGGGAAGTCTCCAGGAAAAAGCTGCAGAATGTGCCACAGACACTTCCTCACCCACTTTTCCAGCCCCGCCACTTCTCTTACCCTTTTCTTTGCTAAACCAATTTTTTGCCACTGACCATTCATTTACTTGACCAAATATCTGACCACCACACCCTCAAACTCTCCCCACTTCCTTGCTCCTCCTACCATCAAACCCAAAACACAGACCATTACTCCTCAGCCTACTACCACTGCCAGAACTTAAAAGCTTTTGGGTAATGGTGAGAGGGTTTCAGGGGAGTCATAGAGGGGATAATCATCTCACCTTGCCCCCCCCCTCTCAAAACTTTACTCCCTTCTCTCTAACCCAATCACCACTTGCAGACAACCCCACATCTCTTCTTACCTAATTATCCACCCTTTTTAACACAAACCCTGAAAACCACCAATTGGTTTTTCCCTACAAGTCCCTCTATTGGGCCAAGGCTGGAGAGTGTTGGGGGGTAGGGAGAGTTTGAAATAGGTAATAAGGAGTGATGAGGTAAGTATTTTCTTGATAGGTCATCACAAGACTGGACACAGGATATAGTGAGACTCAAATGTCTCAAATGAGTTACGGAAAATTCACCACTGTATACAATTTGGGTTCACCATCTAACAACTCATAGCCACGGGTTACCGAAAATTCACCCCAATCGTAATAATCTTTTGTGTTAATAATAAAAGAAAGCTTGTAGAAAATTATCAACTAAAAATTATTTCTGTAAACAATATAAAACCGGAGATAACCGGGTTTGAAAACTGGTTTACATTAGCAGAAAAATGTTTTTCTATTTTTTATTGTATATTCAACTCCGTAAGATCTTAACAGTAATAGTTACATTAAAACGAATCTTTACCCATTTTATAAGAAATAAAAAATAAACAAAACCAGCTATAAAAAGTTTTAAAAAATAAAGGATTATAAACACTAAACAACAAACATTAACTTGTAATTATTGTATACTGCAGTGTACAATAATTATAGGTGGTGAACTTGCTAGATACCGTCTCAAAGGTTGCTGGTCATGTATTTCTAAAAGATGCTAGGGTGGAGTGAAAAATTTAAACAAAAGTGTGGTGCTTAAAACCTTCCAAATATGTCAAAATTGAGATAAAAGTTCATTTTGGATGGTTGCCACCCAAAATTAACTTTTATCTCAATTTTGATATATTTGGAAGGTTTTAAGCACCACACTTTTGTCCTGGCAACTGTGGGTTCAATTTACAATGTCATCTTATGTTAAATCGGTCCCTTTAGTTTGTGTCCAGCATTGTGGGTTCAGTTTGCAATGAATGTAAGTTTATGCTAAATTGATCCCTTAGTTTGTGTACGGCAGCATTCACACTTGTTTTTTGAAAATTCACACTTTTTTAGTGATCACTGCCCAACAAAAGGTGAGAGAAGTAACTTATTCATTTATCACCCCCTTTTTCAATTTTTTAATTGATCACCCCCAACGCAGTTGGTCACATGATGGTTTCTATTGAGTGACTAACCACACCTGTTTGTATATTCTTCATTAGTCTAAATCTTTTAAGAAGTTTGTCATATTTGGTTTTGTACACCATTAGGAGAAAAAAAATGACATATATAAAGAATTCTATTTGATAGTATATTTCTTATATATGTTGAAATAAGATATCATTCGTACTTTGCAAAAGTAATACATGTTTTTTTTAATTCCTTGTGTAATTGCATATTGTTTACAACAAATTTCTGATTGACTTTCACAAAAAAATAGTTAAGATATTTAGCTGAAAAATAAATTTTTTGAAAATTTGCTGAATTTGGCCCTACACTTCTGTAAAAATTACACTGTATCTACAGTAGCCTACTAATTGCAAAAGAGTTTTCTTTTCTATACTTTTCCTTAATTTTAAACTATTTAGGTGAAAAGTTGATATTTGAAAAATTTGCTGATGCACATTCAAAACCTCCCCAATTGTTTGTTTTTAACTATACATAATTTTTATTTTAGAATGATGAAAGATTAATATTGTTTTCAAGTCCTGATACATATGGTATCTCTGCTATTGCTTTTGTGTGTATGTAACCTTTGTTTCTTTTCTGTCTTTTTTAAATATTGGACAGTGGGCAAGTGGCCAAAATGGACATATTTTCTTGATCTGAGTGTAACTGTCTCAAAAGTTTGAGCCGTTAATGCTTACTCCACAATGGCTAACCAGTGTCCGGTCACACTGACAACAATAGCAGCAAAATCCGTTGTGTTTATCCAAAGAAGTTCTTGTTCTTTGTAATCTCTAAGGCTTCAGTTTCCATTATAGTTTCTGGCATTTTTTCCTGTCTTTTATTTGAAAAAAAAATTTAAACTTGTTTTCTTATTTAGAAGAAGAATCACTTCTAAAGTTGCACTGTGTTTTGGCTCTGAAAATCATTTTTTCTTTGAACTCAGAATGAGACTAATGAAAACCATTGCCCAATTAAAAGATGTACTCATTATAAGGGGAGTCTTTTTTAAATCATTTGCTAGTTTTAATCTGAAATTTATATGCCCAGGAATTTCCATGTACAGGTTTTTCTCCCTGCCCTTAACTCTTGATTTCCTAAAACACACAAAAACAAATATGGCTGAAGATCCTGATCTACACGAGGGCACACAAGATGATACACTTTGTTTTAAAAAAAAAAAAAAATGTTAAATAAATTTAGAGCTCTCTAGTGTTTAGCTAGTTATTTCTCTTTATGGTTTCTTTCACTTTTGAAGCTTGTGCTATCAATTTTATTTGAGTTTTTTTCAACAATCATTTTTCTTCGAAATTTAAATGATTTATTTAATGATTTGATCGACGAATTAGTGACTGATAGGGCTGACAGGCTCAGAGATAATAACCAGTGTGATTTATCTATTTCTTCAGTGCATACAAGTTACTTTTTTTTTTTTTTTTTTTTTTTGGCAGTTCAAAGTCTGATTAAGTATCAACAGTTTTGAATTCCAGTTGCACATTTGATGTGAATTCATGCTAATAATCCTGAGAAAAGCATGAACCTAAAATTCATGTGTCCTCGCCTGTTGCCAGCCATCTTTCAGGTAGTCTTGACAGAAACACAGTATAGGAAGAAAGAGTAAGAGAAGTTTTGTGTGAGGCTTCATTGCTAAAGTTCAGCTTCTTGTACATGTGTTAATCCCAAAAGAGTATTGAGGTCTTACTTGGAAATAAATAACAGATTGTGGTGAAAAGAATTTTTTCAAGCTGAATTAAAATTGTCTTGTCATTTTCATTTGCTTTTTACTTATTTTTGATGTTATTTCAGTATTAGAATGTGTATATCAGTATTTTAGGACTACTGTACTGATATTTATTAACCATTGTAGCACTGCCAGGCCTATATATCGGACTCGATAACATAGCCAAAAACACTACACTGGCATTATATCGGCCTAAACAGGCCAGCCGGACCAACTTAAAAACTGAAGAAACCTTTGGTGACAGTTTTGGTTGACAGAAGTGTTTTTTGCTATATGGTCAAAAAGGCCATAGCGCTAAAAGGGTTAATATACCAACTTAGGCTCGAGGTTGTGTTTCTTGATCTCTAGACAAGAATCAATTTCTCTCTCTGTGTTTCTCTCTCACAATAGCAGCTTTTTGGCTAAGATCAAAGTGTGGTATCTGTTTTTCGAAACCGGCATGGCCTCGAAGCTCAGAGAACCACGACTCTTCGGGGGTCCTTGTTGCATGCTTGGGTATCATCCTGGGAGAAGTTGCACAGGATATCTTGGCCAGCTGGTCAGGAGGCGATCACCATTAGCATGCTCAGGATTCGTCCTGAGAAGCTTTTGGGATCTCCCCCCCCCCTTATCCCAGTCCTCGTGGCATCTGTCTAAGTGACAGGGATTTGGGATTCTCCCCCCTCAAATCTCTAGTCAGGGGGACATGGGACCCCCCCCTCTCCTTCGCCCCTACTGAATTCGGCACTAAATGACCGATAAGGGTCGATGTGCCGTTAAACAAAACATTCAATCAATCAATCTCTCCCAATAGTTTTTTGAGCCCACCATTACCATTTTTTTTATGTTAGATTAGGTCAAGTTCAATTCATTGCTTGATCACTCAGCAAAGATTAAGCTCACTGATAGTGATTTGTGAGATCAGCACACTAACCACTTCTCTTCCAAGGCTGCTAGATTCTTATTTTCAGTAACTCTGGGAAGTGTCGGGTTAGGAGTGTGCAATGTAAAGCCCACTTGTTTTTGTTTTTTTGTTGTTGTTTTAAGTTTCAGCTCTTCGCCTACTCAAAAGAAAAAGAAATTATTCTGAAATATCTTATATAAAAGCCCATGTCATCAATTTTGTTGGTTCGTCTGTTCAGTAATGGGGAGATGGGAGAATTATATTTACAGCAGCTTCAAGTCTTCCCCATGTTCTCCTTCTTACACTTCCTACCTTCAACTCTGCAAGCCGCCGCTGTACATCACCAGCGCTGTGGAAACCACACACAGTGGCGGCTGGTCAGAGAAGAGGGCAGAACAGAAAGAAAAAATTGTGGGGATGCTCAAAGATATAAGTAAAACTAATTTTGTTGACACTTAAGTTAAAAATAAAAGAACTTTTGTGCGTGTAAAATCTTAATCACAAACTATTTTAAGTTATTGAATTAAAAAATAGACTGGATCATTTATGTATGGATGACTCTTACAAGAGTATATATTTGTGTATAAATGTAGGTAGTTCTGACTAAAAACATACAGATGGAAGTAGGTCAGGGTAAATTCTTGGAATCACATTTTATAAAGAATGTCGTCCTCAAATGATTATGCAATGAATTCATTTATACTGAAATATATTTTTGTATAACTCATCCACACCCAAATGATCCCATCAAAGGCTATCAAACCTGGGTCAATGTACGATTGCTTGTATCCTCTGCAACTATGACGTTTGAATATCAGTTTTTGTCTGATACGCAGTTGGTGGAATCCGCCCATCAGCAAGATTAGGTTTTGGTACAGATCATTATTCTTCCAGAAGATATTGTAATGTTTATATATGTGTATGTTAGGTTAAATCAATAAACATGCCAAAGCAAGCTCCCAGCAGCCCCCATTCTGTTTCTGATCCCAGAAAGCGCGGACCGGAAGTAGGAACGGGGAAGGCTCAGTTCAACACTGGCATAGCTCTGATCAACACATGTCTTTCGTTCCATCTCCTTTTCTTAGCACGCTTACAAATCAAATGCATTCTAATCTTATCACAGCTACAACAGAAAGAACAACAAAGTGAACAAAGACACTAAACACAACAAGAACGTCACAGATATGAAACAGTTTTGAATAAACTGCTTCATGAGAACAAATGTGTGTGGAATATCTAGATCTGCCACGATGTCCAGCAAAAGATCAAGGTATTCTTTACATACAGGATATTCTGGTGGCTCTGAAGTTACTGGCAAATACTCTTGAATGCATTTCTTAGTTGTACACTTGGAGACCATCTTATTGATCAGGAGCTGAGTAAAGGTAATTCTTCACCATCCAATCCAGAAAGCAGAGACCATATGGCAGACCATGCTACATCTTTTTTGAAACATGCACCAAGTTCCTCACATGAATTCTCATCATTGCTATAATTTGCCATAGTGTAGTATGCTAGTTTCTATATATTCACCAGGCTTATCTTAGTCTGGCACAAGGCTGAATGTAGGGATATACAGGTGTAGGAAGATTATATTGCACCAAGTGGGAAGAGCCTGCCTGCCTTGAAAATCATCATTTCAAATTCTGGTTTTTATCTCGGCTCCAACATCCAGTAAATGTATCCTTGTTCTTATGGGCTGGGAAAATGGTAAATATTCTTTATCAACATCATGGCATTGTCCACAAATTGTATAAAATGCTGTAAGACCAGAGGAAATATAAGGAATATCATTGGCCTTAAAAACTAAATTGTTCTCTAGAAATAAAGATACTTCAATTGATTCATATTTTTTAATTCAGAATCCTATTGCTCTTGGTTTTTGCGTTCTTCAATGCATGAGTTGTTAAAATCGCATACAATAATAAACTTCAGTCATTTGTTGCAGTGAGTAACAGTTTTTACAGTGAGTAACAGTTTTTACAGTGAGTAACAGTTTTACCTTAAGGAAATATGGGAATATATTTTAAAACAAAGGAACATTAAAACATTGGAAGGTTTAAATTGAAAAAAAAAAGGTCTGTTTTGGAAACTTAATTAGAGCCCCAAACTCAAGTGGTTGAAAATGTGAATATTTACATGGCTTCTTAACTAAAGAGAAAATTTTGCTTCCAAACCATTTTTGAATGTTTACTCCTTGAAGAACTGGCTCTTTTT
>VCCN01004112.1:6212652-6227577 GCA_006491835.1 Architeuthis dux | reverse complement strand
ATATATATATCCCTAGAGCATTAATGCAAAATGAATGCAAGCAAACCCTGGTTTCCAGCCTTTCTAAAGCCTGGTACATGGGGATCCATCCCCAGACAGCACCTCCCTCATAGAACTAAGAGCAGTTGAGGCATGATGTCTGCAGCAATAGCTTTGGGAACTTGGAAGTTTCTGGATGATCCATCATAAATTACAACTTTGAGACATATGCCTTACTGGGTGGTTATACGGATTACCCCACACTGAAAAGGCCTACGTGTTGCATTTTGCATCCTCCACGGGGTGGCAAATATTGCAAGCAACCTCAGCTAGAATTTGAACTCTGGTTACTGTTAACCATTATGCCACTTCACACCTCCTGAATGTACTATTGACGTGTTTACTTAGAGTTGCCATATCTGAACATTCAAAAAAGAGGATTTTCCCTGAAGACATCCTGCCCCTGCCCTACACACTATGTAACCTTAAAATAGCCGTGATAATTAATTTTGCGGGCTTTTGAAGAATTTTAAAAATCCCTTCCGGATGAACACTTTGAGACTTAAATGGAGGACATGTCAGGGAAAGTACAGACGAAAGGCATCCTTATGTTTACTTCATCTCGGTTGGTCTGACAAAATCATTAATTTGGTAAGGCCTTGATGCCATAAGTATCAGAAAATTGGTGATCTACTGTGTAAGATATGTATAGTCTTTTTATAATGGCAACTGAACTGAAATCAAAGTGTACACGTGTATGTGACTGTTAGCATTCCAAAGACCTCTCAAATACAATGCCAGTAGGGGAAAAAAACTTTTTATGGACAATCCCACACTACTGATTTAACAACTTCAGAATGACTGACGAGATATCTCACGATAAATTTTTGGCCTCGGGTCTTCTTATTCTGGCAGTGAATCAAAGAGTGATTCAAGATAATTTGTAGATAATTCGTAGATGGTGATGAAGGTAGTGGAAGCAATGATTACCCTGGAGCGGCTGACGAGATATTTCGCTGATATGTCACACAAAAATATCCCAAGTCCCAAGGGATTAATCTCTGTACAATAAGCTCTGGCCAATCAAGACCTCAGATGTATCTCACTACAGAGACAATATTCTGTACTACTTGTGATGTACTACATTGGAAAAAAAAGTAAGAGGTACCAATATAGTCAGTTTTTAGTTGATTGTGTGTTAACTATTTATTGTATAGATAATACCAGCCACCCCGGCTGTCAATTTGATAACTGGGCTGAAGACAGTTTATTTTGTGTGTGTTTTTAGAAAGCATCAACCAAAACTGTCAACATAGGTTTCTTCAGATTTCAAGTCAGCCTGGCTGGCTGGCTATGTATGTATGACGCATACAGGCTGCACCAATGGGGCTAGAGGCCTAAAAATTTAAACATTAACCCCTTATTATGTCTAGAAAAAATTAATTTTCTTTTTTATAGCTTTTTTGTGGGGGGTTCAATTTACAATGTAAGTTTATGCTAAATTGGTACTATAGTTTGTGTCTGGCAGCGTCCACACTTTTTTAAAAAATAGGTAAAAATGGTAAAGAGGGGTGGGGGTGGGGCGAATATCTTCATTCTTTGGTTGTTTTCATTATTAGAAACTGTCAACATAGGTTTCTTCAGTTTTTAAGCTGGTCTGGCTGGCTGGCTGGCTATGTATGTATCATGCATACAGGTGGCACCAACATTTACTCCTTATTATGTCTAGAAAAAGCTTTTTTTCTTTTTTAAAAATTCCCCCTGGTTTTTAGTGGGAGGTTCAATTTGCAATGTAAGTTTATGCTAAATTGATCCCTTAGTTTGTGTCCAGTTGCATTCAAACTTGATTTTGAAAATTCAGATTTTTTTAATGATCACTGCCCAACAAAAGCCAAGAGAAATAATTTATTCATTGATCACCCCTTTTTTTCTAATTTTTCAATTGATCACTCACAACACGGCATGCTGCCAAAAGACATTGGGGATGGTTTCTATTGAGCGACTAACCAAATGTTTTGTTATTGTTTTGTTTTGGGGTGGGGGTGGGGGTTCAATTTGCAATTTAAGTTTATGCTAAATTGATCCCTTAATTTGTGTCCAGCTGCATTCACACTTGATTTTGAAAATTCAGACTTTTTTAGTGATCACTGCCCAACAAAAGGCAAGAGAAGTAATTTATTCATTATCACCCCTTTTTTCAAATGTTTTAATTGATCACCCCCCCCTCCCAAACACGGCATGCTGCCAAAATTGGTGACGGTTTCTGTTGAGCGACTAACCAGACCTGTCGTTTTGTTTTGTTTTGGTAACTATCTCTGTTCTTCTTAATTTCACACCCTTCCCTTTATGAACAGTTGGGTAAGCATTTAAAAGTAAACAGCATTTTTCTCCTTTGTTAGTTAGGAATATTGGCAAGATCATTTGCAAAGAAAGAAGTTGGGAAGAAAGAGTGTCGAAAAGAAAGAGAGAGAAAGAAAGAAAGCAGCGGAACGAAGAAGAAACAAATGTAATTTTTAAAAAATTGCTACTTTCTAGCCCGTACAGAGTCATGTATTTGTTGGGTGTACATGTGTGCGTGCATTAGTAACTTCTAATAGATTACCTTTTTCTTTTTTTTTTCAAGTCAGAGAATGGTAGGTGTAGATGGGTGGGTCATTATAGTGTTTGTTTATTTTTTTTTCTCCTTGTCTTGATGTCCAGAGAGAAGCACTTCATTTTGTTTACAAATTGAAGAATTGTGTGCACTAAACAATGCCTGCACGTATTTGGTTCCTGTTATGCGGACAAAGTCTGGGTAATAAAAGATGGTAAAACAACCAATTCACTAATAAGAAGAGACGGAAAAGGCAGCAGACAAAGATAATCATTATACTGATGATGTTCAGAATCTGGGTGAGCAAAATCTCCCCCGAGGCTAATATTTATTGATAGACAACTTTCTGCTGGGTTTTTTTTTTTTTATAGTTCTTTGTGTGTAATTTTGTTTTTCTTAAATTCTACATAAGTTTTTTGTTTCAAATATGTTTTCTTTCTTTCGGCCAAAGTAAAACTAACAAGTGATGTTTAACTTGGGCATTGGATCGTGCGGGCTTCTCTTCTCAAGAAAGTCGTCATCTCACTTTTTAAAGCTATCAGTCTTCATTCAGAACTGAGTCAGACTAATACCCTCATCTACCTTCTTGTGAAATAATTCCTATTCCTATTAGAAAATGGCAACCAAAACTGTCACCAATTTAGGAGAACACAATAAATCAACAATTTGGGAGTAGGTTCCTCACTTGATGCCTTATCAATATGGCTTTGTGCCAAAGTTGGAGAAATCCAACAAATCTGTCACCAAAACTTTCTTCAGTTTTTAAGTTGGTCTGGCTATCTATGTATCACACGTACAGGCTGCACCAATGGAGCTAGAGGGCTCCTTAATATGTCTAGAAAAAACGCTTTTTATGCTTTTTGAAAATTCCCTCCCTAAATAGGTTTTATTCGGGGGGTTCATATTTGCAATGTACATTTATGTTCAATTGGTCCCTTAGTTTGTGTCCAGTAGCATTCACACTTGTTGCCAAAAGACATTGGTCGCGTGACAATGGTTCTATTGAGTGACTAACCAGACCTGTTATTTCAAATTTTGCAGTAAGAAAGTTAGAAAGTAAAAGATCCTTATAGATGCTATTGATACTATAAGTGTGACAGACACGGTGGGGAGAAAAGAATTAGGTAGTTTAATAAGATGGTAGGAAGGGGGAGAGAGAAAAAAGATTAGGTAGTTTAATTAGAGGGTTGGAAGGAAGAGGTGCTGATGGCTGCTACTGATACTATAAGTGTGACTGACACAGCTCTTATCGATTGATTCTAGTGATGTACCGGAATATCAATCTGGTTGGATATATGGCGCTGGATTCACATGGTGGCAGTGATAATGTTTTGTGAATCCGACACCGGATATCCGACCAGATTGATATTCTGAGTGAGTTTGATCTTCAGTTGGTTTCCCACTGTTTTGGCCTTGTGCCAAACTAAACTGAACTGAGTTTAACAAATGTCTACAACACTCATAAGCCATCTTTGTTTGTTATCAGTGGGACTCCAATGTCTTGTAAATATTAAATGTTTAAATTTTCAGCCCTCTAGCTCCATTGCCTGTATGCACGATACATACATAGCCAGCCAGACAGGCTTAAAAACTGAAGAAACCTATGTTGACAGTTTTGGTTGACGGTTTCTAATTAAATTTGTTGCTGGATATATTCTGCTTACATTAATCTTCATAAGGTTACGGATTACAACAGACCCCTGAAGAAGGCCGTAGGCAACAGTGGCTGAAACTTTGTGACTATAACAACCTAGATGAGAACATTAGTCCAAATAGCTTAATGGATGATATTCCCTGTTGGTATTTTAAAGTCTCATTCTTTGAGCACCATCCTGCTGTAAAGCAGGAACCATTTTTATCTCACAAAGACAGGATCTGTTGGTGCCATTATCTAAAAAGAATTAGCAAGACAACGCTTTCCATCTTCTCTTCACAAAAAAAAAAACATTTCGGTCTTTTCAGGAAATGCATTTTTTTTCTCTTTATGCTTTCTTTTATTATTATTGTTTTTTTTAATGGTTTTTGTTACCTGTTTACAGTTAATAAACAGCTCAGCTTTCCTTCTGGGTTACTTACCTTTCTCTTGCACCTCTAAGAGCTGGTTCTATTCCACCTCGGCTCAGACATTTTTTTCATTCATCAATCTCTAAGAATACCCTTCATCTTTCTCTTCTCTCTAGTTATCCCATATCCTGAACATGATCTTTTCCTTCCTCTCGGCCCTCCCCACGTCTGGCCCTACCCCCAGTTTCCCCAATATTCTCACACCTCAAGGTACATCCTTCCTGTCTTTTAATGTTCTTTTTCCATCCACGACTAACCTGCCCCCCAAACCATACCTTACCTTGCCATAAAACCTTATGATACTTTCTCCTCCACTTGTACTTATTGTTATCGGCATCCTCCCAGTTTGCGTACCCTATGCGTACCCTGTGAAATCCTTCTTTGGGGGTTTTGCCAACAATCTTTTCAAGCTATCTTATGCTTTGTGATATTGTCTTGCAGGCATCCACTACTGTTCCAACCAAATTCTTCAGCACTCTTTCTACTTCCTGTATGATAGTATTTTGCCAACCAGTGTTTTGGGGGGTGTTTTTTTATTTCTTTAATTTCTTATTTATTGTTCTTCATTGTATATCTATCATCAGTGACTTATTTTCTTTTTCATTGAAGTAAGAACTTCCTTTATAATATATACTAAGCTTAACTTAGTATGACACAAGGCCAAATGTGGATAAAAAAAAATTGTGTTTCACTAATCTTCCAAGTTGAGAGGACATGCATAGAAAATCAGCATTCAAAATCCTAGCTTTGACTTAAACTTGAACACAAACATCTATCACTGATGGAAAATAGACAGCTATCTCCTTTACATTTATAAGGTTTTCAACAACTTTATATCATCATCAGCCGTCATGAGTCCACTGCTGGACAATGGCCTTTCCCATTTCCTTACATGACAACCTGTCTTGTGCTAACCTCTACCACGTCTTACCAGCAAACTTTTCTATCTCATCCCTCCATCTTGTGTCTGGTCTTTTCCTACTGTGTTTTACCCCATCTATTGTCATCTCTTCTTGCTAAGTGACCAGCCCATATTATTTACTGATTGATATTTATAAAGTTTAACCGAGTACAGCACAAGGCCACAATAGAGGTAGAAAGAGTGTATTGTGCCTGTCATCAAAGTGGGAAGGGCTTAACTACCCTGAAAATTAGCATTCAAAGTCCTGTGCTTGAAAATTGACCACTTGTGCCAGTGGAAAATATACAACTATCTCAGCCACCAAGCAGGCTTTTATATGCTGGTATGTTTCTCTTTGATTTTGAACACTCACCTTTAGGATTATTCTACTGGTTCCTAAAAGCATTACCTGCTGTTGAGAAATCACTTCTTTTCAAGAATTTTAAACAGCATTGTCTTCTCTTTGGTTTCCTTTGTGTTGTCATAAAGTTACCAGAGGGGAGTTGTAATACAAGTCATAGATGTGTTTTTGGCCATTAAAGTGCTATTTACTGTACTGTCACAAAACATAGATTCAGCACCTTACCGATAGCCTTAAAAGATATTTCTTTAGTTAAAATTTAAGCTTCTTGCTTTTGACATTGCTTAGGTCTATATAAAACTAGCATATACCTGTCAGATGTATGGATCTGCACTAAGGAGCATAAAGCCATTTTATTGGCAATTTATCCTTAATAAATCAAGCATTCCAATTTCAAGTCTTTTTTAAGTTTCAACTCAAGCTGTTATTTTATTAAAAAAATTAGGAAAAATTGAGAATAATTTTCTTTGAATATAATTCCAATACTTAGTGTTTACCACTCACGTGTTATGATGACGTGAAACATTATCACATAATACAACCGTTTCATTTGAAATTACCACTTTGTTAAATTCTGCTGTTATGATAACAGGTGATCACATTTCAACTTTAACTTCCCTTCATTGCTGTGCAATGCATCTCATGTGGACCAGTTCATTATGAGTTTTGGAATGTTTAAGGTGGCGGACACAACAGAGAAACGTACAACCATACAACTGAATAAACATACTCATTTGCATATATGCCTTTTATATGTATAGATGAGAACAAATATGAGGGTATCAAACATAGTTTGATAGTTGACAATGATGCGTATGTACCCAGTATGATGCCTGAATGTGTTATTTTGATTTTATAACCCCCTTACGCATATTATTCTACATTTGTCTCTTTAAGGGCCTAGTAAATATCATATACAGTAGTCACAAGTCCGACATAGAAGAATTTTTTTAGCTCTATTGTATCCTGGGTTAATGTTTTTTAATAGGATTGAAATAGGGCCCACCCCTATTTCAATCCTATTAAGAAACATTAACTTTGGCAAATTGATATTTGCCAAAATTGAAGAAGGTTTTTTTGTAGGAGTGGGAGTAGATAAATCATGGTTACTTTTATTCACATCTAACTCATTTCATTTTCTCAATTGTGCTACTCAGACTCTAAGTCAGGATCACCTGATATTGAACCTTAGACCTTTATATCTGTCACTTACAGACCTACTAATTCATACACTGAACAATACTCCTTTGCTTTCTGATAAAATATTGGATTGAAGATTATACGCTTTGAGGTTTTAGCCCTTGAGAATGATAAGGTCATACAACATTTTTTTAAAAAGCTAAAAGTTATATAAAAAGTTATATGCCTACGATCAGTCTTGTAAAAAATCATGATACCTGTTTTAAAATAATTAAAACAAAATGTTCCACTTGCTGTAGAGATGTAATTTATAGTCCAATGAAAATTTAGTATGCATCATCCAATGAGAACTCAAAATATATTATCCAATGAAAAACCGTTTTGTATCATCATGAATAAAAAGGTGACCTGGAAAATGTTTTTTGTATGTTTTCTTTTGGGCTATGTACCTCACCAAATATTCCTTAAAGTAAACTCAAGACAGCTAAGAAAGGAAGTGGATAAATTTCATTAAGGAAAGTATATTTCTGGAAGGTTTTGAACTTTTAAATGAACTTTTTGGGGGCCTTAATTAAGGCAGTAAATAAATATCCATTGGGAGTTTGAAGTAAATAAATAAATGAGATCAGAATTAAATTCGAAATTATCATTTAAAAAATGATTATTTAAAAAATGATTATTTAAAAAATGATTATTTAAAAAGTTAATTAGGTACAAATGTTAAATCTTAGTCAAGATTTAGTTAAAATTTGGTTAATATTTTTGTGCATATTATCCAACGGTTACTGTTAACAAAAAAAATCTTTATTTTTAATGACAGTTCTTAATTTTGCTAATATTAATCACCGCTACCAAAGGTTTAGGTTTCATGTGTTCACACATTTATATGTATGAAATCAAATTTTGGATAATTGTATATCCAATCAACAGAATATGATAATTATAATGACACTTATTAGTGAGAGCCTCCGGGCAAATATAGGCTCTCACTAATAAGTGTCATTATAATTATCATTTATATGTATCTATCTATGTATCTGGACTTTGCCCAGCCCTAACCGTTCATAGTAGAAACTTGAAATTGTGCACACACACACTCCCCTCAATGAGTAGGGAAAATGCTTATTTTTGAAAAATCCCCTCCCGCCCAAATAGGTTTTTAGATGGAGGGGGGCGGGGTTCAATTTTCAATGTAAGCTCATGATAATTTGGTAACTAGTTTCTGTCCGCTTGCTTTTTGAAAATTCAGACATGTTTTAGTGATCACAACCCAACTTTTTAATTGATCACCCCCAACACGGTCATAATTTCGCTTGGAATGCTAATTTTATTACAAAATTTAAAAAATTTAAAAATTTAAAAAAATCTGAATTTACTAAGCTTAACTTTGTACAGTATCGGCCCAAATGGAAACGAGGTATAGAGTAGGAAGATCATGTTGGTTCAATTTTCCAAATGGGGTCAGATCGTCTGCCTTGAAAATCAGCATTTGAGGTTCTGGAATAAGGTATTGTTACTATTATACATTGTATAATTATCAATGTATGAAACCTTTGTTGCCATGTGTTTTTGTATCAAAGTTGTTTTGTTTTGAGAGCAGCCATTTGCAAAAAAGAGGATGTTTTGTTGATCAAAGAAAGTTGCTGCCATTTACACATCTACTTAACAAGAAAAGTCGAAACACATCTGGTAATCCATTGTTAATTGGTAGTTCACTGAATTGCTGCATAAGTCATCTACAACAAAAGTCCAAACACAGTATTTTTTCTTTTTTCATATTGTTAGCTAAAATCTGGGATTGTAATTTTTCATCTTTTGACTCATTTTGAAATCTAATGTTTATGTCATTAAGAGGTTGGCTTCCCCATACTGCAAGAGCTTTTTTTCTTCTCCTAGAAACAATCTAACCCTCGCTATAAACTCATGTAAAAAGCAGTCAACATTTCTTGAGTCAATCAAATTAAAAGTCTTGATCTGAATACTGTATCTCACGATATATAAAACGCAACTTAAATTTAGCATGAAAAATGTTGAAAAAATAAAATTGATGGGAAACTTTCTAGAGCTTGCCCTGGACCCCTGATTGTTACTCATATTTCAGGTTATTTGTGCACTTTAAACCAGGGTTGCCAGATTTGACCAAAAGGGGAGTTAATCAGAGCTTTAACTTAACTTACCTAATACAGGCATTGGAATAGCTTTGAATTTTGAAATTGAACGTGTCTGGAGGCAGAGATTCAATACTATAATATTGAACCTCTGTCTCCAGACTTGCTCAATTTCCAAATCCAACGCTATTCCAATGGCAGTGTTGGTTAAGTCTCTGAGTTTAAGTTTGGTTTATCTTCCCTTCTGACTAAATCTGGCAACCCTCCTTCAAACAGTTGATTTCTGAATGTTACGCTTCTGTTTTTCAACTTGTTGTGGTTGGTTTTCCTGTTTCCGCCACATCCTTATCATTTTCTCTGTTGGAGGTGATCCAAAGTGTCTAGTTGCTGCTCAGTTATCATGCTCCTTTGCATAAAGCCAATATTGTAGCTGTGCCTTTTCTCTGACTCCATTCTGTTAGGGTATTGGTAATATACCATATATATATTCATTCAAAGTTCGCTGGATTGTCAAACTAGAGTGATTTGTAGAGCTCAAGCCTGAGCTTCACCGTTTAGGATGCAGGGTGATTTTGAGGGTCAGATTTTGAAAAAAGGAAGTGTCTTTTATGCTGCAAATTACAGTATTTTGACTAAAATAGAAGCTTTGAAACTTATTGAATGTAAAATGGCACAAATTAAACTCTTTGACTAAAATAGAAGCTTTGAAACCTATTGAATGTAAAATTTAAATAGAGTAAAACTCAGTTGCAGTCATAATGTTCTTTTTTCTTTTTTTTCAGAAACAGCTCAGAGCAGAACTAAACAACATTCCAAAGGTAGGTCCATTTACTAATGTTTATACTTTATGAAATCAATTTAATTAATTCATAAAAAATAAAATAATCAAAATAGAGAGAAAGCTTCTCCATATAGAGGTTTCCCTCACTATCCAAAAGTAGTGTTCCTATAAAAACATTTTGTAAATCAAAATGGCATTAAGTGTAGCAATTGCCATTAATTTATTTGGGAAAAGATTTTGAGCATTCCCAGACCCAAAAGATTTTGATGATGGTATGTTAGGTTTGGTTGATGGGAGATACAGAAGACTGGGGTGTAGGAGTTTGCGGAAGTTGGTGTGCGCTGACTTTCGTAAAAGCGAAAAAGTGGTGTTAAGTGAACTTTCAAAATGTGAGGGATACCTGTACACTTTTTCAAATTTTCTGTCACCAGTTACCTTATTTCCCACCTATCCATTGATGATTCTGTTTGGAGCGAAAAGATTTGTCATCCAATGACAAAACCCAACAAGATTGAAAAATACTTGCTACGGTCAGCTTAGCTCAGTATGGCACAAGGCCAAATGGAAATAAATTTAGGATAGGAAGACTGCTATGCTAATCTTCAAGGAGCAAAGGGCTTGCCTACCTAGAAAATCAGCATTCAAAATCCTGGTTTTATCATGCTGTGTTCCTGATGAGTCAACATCTGGTTTCCTGGAAATCATGAGTTCAATCCCTGGGTCAGGTAGTGCAGAAATATACACCTGCTCGGAAGAGATGCAAATCAGCATCATAAAGAACAAGTGACTATTATTGTCTGAATTTTGTTAGACGGTGTGTATCAATCATTGTGTATGATATGCTCGGACCATTCCTCATCTATATGTTCATGTTTTGCCCATGTACCCTCAAGCCATCATCAGTTGTTCTTTGTAGAATGTGGAATCACTCCCTAGAATGCATGCTTGTATGTACATGTCAAATTTTTTTATATATACACATATGCCAAATTCCAAGTTACTGATATATATAATATATATGAGAGAGAGAGAGAGAACAGAAAGTAAACAACATTTCTGTAAGATCTTTAGTTTTAAAAAAAGAAATGCTTTAAGACTTATATAAATATACACTTCTATAAATATTAAACTTCTATATTAAAAGAGAAAACATATATTGTCTTTCTTGTTTTTTACTGTTTGAAGATACAAAGCTTTCTAGACTAATATATATATACATATATATGAAATTTTGTAAAAACTGGATGTGACATGTCAAATCAAATACTAGCATGCATGAAAGTGATTCCACATTCTAGAGCAAAGAACACCTGATGAAGCCCGGAGAGTGCACAGATGAAAAGTTTATGAACATATAGACCAGGAAAAAAGTGTGACCATACCATACATAATGAAGAAGCGACTAGTTCTGAAAATTCCATCGGAAGGTTGCCAGGCTTGACAAGGATGGGAATGGAAACATACTTCCATGGATCAAATAAAGGGTTTTGTTTGGCATTCCTGGATGGTTACAGAATGTAACTGACACCTGAGGAAGGCTGTAGAGTACAGGGGCCAAAACATGATAAAGGCACCAAAGATGTTGAAATTTCTGAGAAAGAATAATAGTAACAACACCTCATCTCAGGAATTCAGTCAAAGATTTTATATAAAGAATATCAGGAGTAAAAATAGAAACCAGGAAGAAGAGAATGAGTAAGAAATGTTATAAAAGTAAGATATGTACAATGGCCACCAAAGACCACCATGATGAAAGCAAATAGATTTTTAAGACCAGGACATGGGTGTCATTAAGTCTTCTCCCAGTTTTTATGTTCTCAGCAGGAGCCCTTGATAACATTTTTGGTAAAGATCTACATCTGTTAACAAAGTAAAAAAAAAATTGTTTCTATTTCTTTTTACTTTGTTAACAGATGTAGTATTTTTTGTGCTTTTAATCCATTAGACCCTAACAATCTTCCTAGTAGTTGTTAGTTTTTAGAAAAAATGTTTGAAGGTTTTGTGAGGGTGGAGGGGTTGTATTTACAATGTAACAATATGGTAAACCGGATTGTTACTTTCTGTCCGTTGTTTTTGACTTGGTTAACAGATGTAGATCTTTACCAAATTTTTAAAAAGATTTTATCAATTCCTGCAAACCCTTATTATATAAGGAATGCTCATACTGATTTTGTTAGAAAGACCTGCAGGATTTCCAAATCTGGTCACATGTCTCGGTGTGTGAACTCACTTGTTAAATAAAATCTTTAGTTCATCTAACAAACTGCAATGGTACTCTATCTTGCTGATGTATTGACTGGAAGAGAGAAACAGAAAGTGTTAAGTTCACCAAATACTATTTTGATATGCTATCCATGAAAGTCTACTAACCGAAACCTAATTTACTTGATGTGCTCTGGTGACACTCTTTTTGTGTCTCATGTACCAGCTGCGATAAGCATTTATTCTTGTTAAGTTTTTAAAAAAATCTTCTTGTCATTTCCTGCCTTGATTTAAACACTAGACAAAAAGACTGAGAATTGTGGACCAACATACGATACAACTCTATACATCACCATACGATACCATCATATAAGAGTCGATGAACCATAAAATCATATTCATGATTTATAAACATAAATTCATGTTTCACTTAATTCGGTTGGCCTATGCCAAGTTACTGGCGACATCCTTCTCCTTAGATATCCACAACAAAAAAGGAAAATAAAAGATTTAAAAAAATGAAGAATATGAAAGTTTGGACAGGGGAAAGTCAGCACTGCCTCGGAATGGTCTCCTGTCATTTCGCTCATGATGGATTAATTTTTTATCTTATCGAATTACTTAGTCACTATGATTAGATTGTCATTGATACTGGAGTCTTTCTTTCTCTCTCTCTCTCTGTTTCTATCTCTGTCTCTCCGATTCTTTCCTGACTTGGCATCTATTCTCATATCGTGAAAAACTTTTCATTTTGTAGCCAAGGTTCTCAATTCCCCCCACCCCATCCACCCCAAGTCCGAAATTATTTTCACATTTCCTGTTAGAAATAGACTTGCCTTTGTTTGTTTTGTGAATATTGTACATCTCTCTCTCTGTCTCTCCCCCCCTCTCTCTCTGTCTCTCCCGCTCCTCCTCTCTCTCTCTCTCTCTCTCTGTCAAGTGGTCATTTTTTGGGATGTTTAGTATTTCTTTTGTCTCCATTGTTTTTCTGATTTCCACTTTGTTTCTTATTTTCTTTCGCCTTTGAAATTTGCTTTCATCATCTTCTCTTGTGTCTCTCCTCGGAGTTCTTCCTTTTTCTTTTAATTTTTTCAACAAATATTCATTTACATTGCTTTTTTAAAAAAAAAATCTTTACTTTCTTAATATTTGACTTGTCTTTTACTCATCCATTGCCATAATCAATCTTATATTAGATACTAGAAAGGTCACCCAACATTGCACGGGAGAAAATGTATGTAGTAATTAATATATACTTGAATATACTTGAAATAGACTTTTTTTGACAGCAGTTAATTGCGTCATTAAGACAGCTTCAGTGTAATTGGGCTGGGATTAAACTAATAAGAAAAATGGTAGTTAAATTTAGCATGTCCGATATCAGAATAAAGATTATTTAAAAAAAATATTGATATTCTCGCATGTGACTGTCTTTTCACTTAGGCTGTTCCATGCGTTTGCCACTTTTTTCTAAAACCAGTGGAGGTCTAAATTTGTAGTTTATGGCTGTGTCCTCTGGTTTTACTGCACATAGTTGAAGTCAACATTTTCTTATCGGGGCATTTTGAGCAATGAACATCAGTATCCATTATATATATTGTTCCGTATTCTATAGACCTCTAGTAGGTCAGCACGTTTTCTTCTGTATTCAAGGGTCTCTAGATTAAGTTGTTTTAATCTTTCAGTGTAGGATATATCTCCGAATCTCGGAATGATCTTGGTGGCTCTCCTCTAAACTCTTTCTATGGCATCTGAGTTGTACTTCAGGTTAGGAAGCAAACTCCAGATGGGGACGTACCAGAGACTTGTACAGCAGTAGGAAGCTCTCCTCATCGATGAATTTAAATGAGTGTCTTATGTAGCCGAGTGTTTTATTTGCTGTATTCACTTTGTTTTATATATGCGCAGTGAAGTTAAGTGAGTTGTCTATATAAACGCCAAGATCTTTCTCCACTGTAGCTTCCTAATAATATACAATAGCAATTCTTGAAAATATAGGAACAGTATATGTGTGTGTGTCTGTGTGAATAAAGTTTTGTGTTAAGCTTGGAAGAACTTTCTCAGAAAAATCTTCATCCAGTTGTCTATGATTTTCAACATTTTACAACACAACCGTGATATTTTCTGGTGACATTAAACTTAATGTACAGACTGAATGTAATGATTGCTTGCATGTATGTGTATTCATAGAGATAGTATTATAATTATAAAGACATTTATTAATTGAGAACCTATATCTGCCCGGCACCAGTGTGAACGACTGCTAAACGAGAGGCCTAAATCGTAAATGCGAATAAAGAAACGAGCTCCGTGCTGGGAAATAATGTATAATAGATAAAAATTTATGTAGATATTCCACTGTACAATGCAGAAATACCTGGAACCCCCAGTTTTACACTGATCTCCTCAGAGATTAGCCACCCCACCTTTACATCTAGTCTACGACCTTGTCTTATCCGGCAACCACACCCATGTTCCTTTATCTTCTGATACTCAGCTCTGACTTACTCTTTCATTCATTTCATTCTCTTTCTCCTCTGTGCCAAAATGTTTAGCCCTCCATGTCTGCGAAACTCAAAGAAAACTTCTGCCAGTTCCCCATTGATTGTCCTCTTTTATTTCCTTGACTTCTGCATCTAATCATACAAAAGATAACAGTGAGAGATTTCATGCTCAGCTCTTCTTTTCCAGGAGTTGGGTTCAAGGGTGTTGTCCTCTACATGACTCTTCGATGCAGTCAATGTATATATTCATTTCTTACAGGTAAAAATGGTAAAGAGAGGTGATGGGGGGGGG
>VCCN01004112.1:6198198-6212179 GCA_006491835.1 Architeuthis dux | reverse complement strand
TACACCTGGAATGAAGTCAAAATAATGAATGAACAATGATCGAAAGTCCTAAATTTGAAAGAACCCTTCTAAAAAATGAATGCAGAAGGAAACTGAAATTGTAGATTTTCGCGTCAAACTAATTTTAGATGTTATGGCCTACCATAGATCAGTGTGAAACTAATTAAAGATTGTTAGCTATAGCCGTTTGAACTTGTAGCACTGGATAACATCAACTATTTCTCACACCAAGGTCAACCAGAGAACAGATTCCAATCTCTTTTGCGCTTTAATTATTATTACAAATATGTGACTTTAACTCCAAGCCATGAGATTCTGCTTTGGCTGGGACGTTCCACTTGAAGAGAGGAAAAGGAGATTAAAAAAAAACAAAGAAACGAGTTAGTTATATCCAGACACCAGATACCAGAAAACTACTGAGCAAATTTCACAGACCTGAATTAGTCGGTCTAGTATCCTTAACTTTGTTTTTTGAATATCTACAGCTGGTGGACTCTTTGGCCTTCCTAACATTGTCTAAAGTTTTTAGGTGAAGAGTTGTTATTATTCAATGAATGAGTCAGACTAGTATGTTAACCTTTGTTGCTTGAATCACTACGTTTCCGCTGGTAGGTTCTTTGGCCTTCTTAGCATTGTCTAAAGTTTTTAGGTGAAGAGTTATTATTATTCAATGAATGAGTCAGACTAGTATGTTAATCTTTGTTGTTTGAATCATTACATTTCAGCAGGTGGGCTCTTTGGCCTTACTAGCATTGTTTAAAGTTCATAGGTAAAGATTTGTGGATCTTGTTCATATCAGGCACCCCAAACTTTGGCGAATCGAAAAAGTACACATTTTTCCTCAACACCGGTGTCGTCACTGAAATTTCAGCACTGTTACCAAGAAAAAAGTCCACGTGTTGACATCGAAGAAAAAACTAGCTTGAACTGGTGTCGCTAGTCTGTCTCTGAAATGTTTGAAGTTACTTACATTCGATAAAAAATAGGTTTTTTTTTTTTTAAACTAACAAACTTTCGAAGTCACTAAGATACTTTCTTCCGAAAAAATTAAAACCTATTTTTTGTGCATTCAATCCAAGTATCTTTTTGAACAACAGAAAAACCTATTTTTTAATCAAATAAAAGCCAAATTATGATGAATAGTTGGATTGAAAGCACAAAAAGTATCTTAGTAACTTCCTAAAAAAACAGCCTATTTTATGTCGAATGTAAGTAACTTCGAACATTTCATAGACAGACTAGCGACACCAGTTCAGGCTAGTTTCTTCTTCGATGTCAACACATGAAATTTGTTTATCTTGGTAACACTGATGACGTTTCAGTGATGTCACCAGTGTCGAGGAAAAACGTGTACCTTTTCGATTCGCTAAAGTTTAGGGTGCCTGATATGAACATGGTCCAGATTTTATTTAAACAACAAAGCTGAGGATAATCTGGCACGGTTCCTGGGGAGGGAGGATCTGGACTTCCCCTTGCAGAGTACAATTACATTTTTTTTCTAAATCTCTAAATAAGGAAATTTTATAAATAAATGGCCCAACCAGTCATAAATTAACTTTAAAAACAAAAATTTATTATATCCTTCTCTAATTAGACAGATGGGTTAAAAAAAGAACCCCCTCCCCTTAAAATCCTGGATCCGCCTCTTATAATACTCTGATTAATTCATTGATAAATGAAAAGAATCTATTTGAGTTTACTTTAAGCCCAGCTTTTTGTATATGTTCCAACTTTAAAAAACATAAATCCCTAAATTTCACTCTTCATTTAGAAAAACAAATAAGTCAGAGAGAAAACTTGTTTTCTTTACAAGTTTCTTTTTAATGTGATTGGTTATTTTAGTTGGAATAAAAACTCTTTCTTTCAACAGTTTCCAATTCAATCAATGGGCATTCAGTTTCTCTGGTTTAAAAAGAGGGAGAAATGTTTTGCCTTTCAAACTGCTTCATGCTCAGTCATTTTGTGTTGTTTTTCTTTTGTTAATTAAAAAGATGGAAAAAGTACTGAGCAGATTCTAAAGGCTAGATACATTCTTTGGCCAGGTTTATATTGTATCAGTTGAGATATTGTGCTGACAACAACAAAGTCAATGATAAAGACCATAGTCCCAAAAATGGAGAATAACTGTCATTCTCTTTACTTTTTTCTTAGTGTTGTACACAGAACAAATCTGGCATAAGGCAATTAAATATTTGAAAAATCCATTGCATAACAACATTGTGCATTTTATTTAAAGAGGTTTGTATTTGCCATTCTTCTTAACAGCAATTCAACCAATATCTGGTAGTTTCTTCAGTTTTTAAGTTGGTCTGGCTGGCTCTCTATCTATGTATGTATCATGTCTACAGGCAATACCAATGGAGCTAGAGGGCTGAAAATTTAAAGATTTACTCCTTATTATGTCTAGAAGAAACTTCTTTTTTTAAAAATTTTCCCTCTAAATAGGGTTTTAGAGGAGGGTTCAATTTGCAATGTAAGTTTATGCTCAATTGGTCCCTTAGTTTGTGTTCAGTAGCATTCACGCTTGTTTTTAAAAAAAATTCAAACCTTTTTAGTGATCACTGTACAACATAAGGCCAGAGAAAGTAACTTATTCATTGATGACCACTTTTTCCAAATTTTTAATTGATCACCCCCAACAGGGCATGCAGCCAAAAGACATGGTCGCATGATGGTTTTTGTTGAGTGACTAACAATATCTGTTTTGAGATTTGTTAATATTAAGTGTTTTGGGTGTTTTGTTTTTAATTTTTAACAGCCCCCACATGAAAATACTTGAATACAAGATGTAGTTAGTTGTCTTAGTTTTTTAAAATTTCCCCAAAGCAACTTTTCTTAGTAACAATACATCATTGGTTGCCTAATGTAAAACATACAACTCTATGCACTCAACACAATATTTCCTCATTCGTTATACAATTGATGATCTTAATTGAAACATAATTTCTTCTCAATCAATGTCTAATTGGTTATTCTATTTGAAAACTGTACAACACAAACTACATTGAACTATAAGACAGAAAGCTAGGGTATAATATTTACTTTCATGTTATAAATTCCTTTGTCAAATTTTGTGTTACTTGAAATTGATAAAAAGATTCTTCTTACAACATATTATCAGTTATGTTATGTTCTTTTTGCAAAGAGCTGAGCATACAAACTTTGATGTAAAATAATATATAACAAACTTATTATCTCCCTTTGTTAACCACAACAGTGAATAACCAACAGTTGTATCTATATGAAATAAAGAGAAATATGTCTCTTTGTAGCTCAGACATTACTATCTTCAAACATCAGTGAGCTGTTTCGAGATTTTTTTCTGGAATTGAGAAATGAAATCACAGAATTCTTTACAAAATGGTAAAAAGTGAATAGAAATCTGAGATGAAACAACAATAATGAGGTGTAGTGCAGAGATCCCAACCTTTTTTGCACCACAAACTGGTTTAATATCGGCAATATTCTTGCGGACCAGCCAACAGGGTAGGGGTGTTTATCACAACCAGAATATAGGCAATAAGTCAACTATAAGTGGCTAATACACTCAATTTCATTTCTAAAAGGGTTTATCTAACAAATTTAATATTAAAACCCATAAGAACTCAGAGCCATTTCTACTTGAAGGAACATTATTTGGGATTATGGGTAGGCAAATTGACACAGTCACATGACTGCACCAGATTGTTCAGTAGATGTCACTTAATATGCTTCATGAGTTAAAATCAAGGATAAAATATAATATTATATAAGAGACTGTGCAGATCAATTAAATTGTATCTGATACCGGTGTCACTGTGGGTTCTCATGTGTTAAGATCCAAGGAAATGTTTTTATTTTACAAAGAAATATTGCCAAATCATATAGTTTCCTCGCAGCCTGGTGGCACATACTTTGCGGCCCAGTACCAGTCCACTGCCCGGTGGTTGGGGACCACTGGTGTAGTGTGTTTCTCTGAGATAACTGCCTCCATATTTTGATGTTTTTTTTTAAATTTCCATTGCTTGCCTGTTCATACCAACAATTCAGTCTTTCCTAATAACTTTTGTAGTATGCTCGTCTCATAGAACTGACAATATATGGCTATTATTCATAAGGATCCCCCAAACCTTAATTCATGCATTTTTGTTGTTCTCTTGCCTGCCTATGACTTTATATGATAATTTCCATAATGGGATCAACCCTTGTTCTTTCTCCACTTCCCTACCATTCTTCCAATAAATATGCATTCCACTTTCATAAACTAGTGCAAGATTTTGACTTAACAATACATCACCTTCTGCTTACTTTTGTCCTCTCTTGCCTCCCCACTCTACCCCAAATGTAAGTATTGGATTTTTTCTTTCTTTTTTTATGTGTTATTTCTCACATTTTTTCCTCCAATTGTTTTTTTTTTACTCATCTCATTTTGTTGTCTTACTGGCCTCGTATTTCCTGTTCTATTTCTTTTCATTCTTTCTTTTTCTTCTTCCCCGTCTTTATTTCACACCTCGTTCTCTCGATCAAATCTCAACTTCTCCATCTCTTCCTTCTTTTTTTTTTGTAGACTTTTTTCTTTCTCTCTTTTTTTCATCTACCTTTCCATCACTTTTCTCTCTCATTTTTCTTCCCCCGCTTTTGGCTCAATTTGATTTCCTTGTTTTCCTCTACTCCATCTCACTTCTACTTCTTGCTGCTTTTGTTTCCCGTTTTCTTCCCTCTCTTTTTTTTTCATCTTGGTCTTTTTTTCATTCCTTGCTAATCTTTTATCATTTTCTTTTTTTTTCGCTTAGACTATCTCTTTTTCTTCATCTTTCACTACTTCTCTCTCTCTTTGTATTACTTCTCTCTATTGTCGTTTCTTTTTAAAATTTTTGTTGGGACTTTCTTTTCTTTCATAATTCCTCCCCCGATCGACCTTAACACTTTTTCTTCATCTTTCACTACTTCTCCCTCTCTCTTTGTATCACTTCTCTCTATTATCCTTTCTTTTTTTTGTTGGGGGGGGGGACTTTCTTTTCTTTCATCATTCTTCTTCCCTCGACTCTTTTTCTTCATCTTTCACTACTTCTCCCTCTCTCTTTGTATTACTTCTCTCTATTGTCGTTTCTTTTGGTGGGGGAGACTTTCTTTTCTTTCATCATTCCTCCTCTCTCGACCTACTCCATGTCTTCAGTGTTAATTTCTCCCTTTCCATTAAATCCTGCTGTGTTTTTCCTATCGCTCAAACTGCTATTGATGTTTCCTTCCTTCCATTGACATCACCCAACACTTTCTTTTTTCTCGTGTTGTTCACCATCATATCTATCATCTCTCTTACAATTATTTTGTCCTTCTTAGTTTCATTCTGCTTCTTTGTTCTTTCTTTGATTCTTTTATTTTTCTTCTTATTTTCTGCTTTCTCTCTTTTCCTCTCTCTTCTTCTTTGTCCTTTCATTTATTTTATTCCCTTCTTATTTTCTGCTTTCTCTCTTTTCCTCTTCTTTGTCCTTTCATTTATTTTATTCCCTTATTTTATTCCCTTATTTTATTCCCTTATCTTCTGCTTTCTCTCTTTTCCTCTTTGTCTTTTTAAAAATCTATTTTATGCTTCTCAAGTCTCTCTCTCTCTCTCTCTTTCTGCTCCTAGACACCTTCCCTTCCATTTTTCCTTTCCAATATTCTTCAGATTCCTCACTCTTTTCTTTTGCCCTTGTTCTGATATCTTTTCTCTTCTTTCTTTTGTATCTGATTTTCTTCCCCTTCTCCACCAACTTTCGTTCCTCAATTGGCTTCTTCTCAGCCATTTTCTCTCTCCTTACACCCCTCCCCATTTCCTTCCTATCGTCAATACCATCGGTGTCTTCCCTTCACCCATTTATCCCCGGACAGCCGACATCAATCGCGACCAAAAAGTAGCCCTATTTACATCCATATGAAACTTCTGACACAGATGACACTCTCCAGCTTATAATCATCGGCCGCCGAGAGGTGGACATTTTCTCGGAACGCATAATCCGTCTTTTCCTCCTCTTCTTGCTTGCAATCTTCCGCTGTCGGCTGGCATTTTTCACTTCTTAGCTCTTTTACTCACTCACTTATTTCATCTCTTGATCATTCATCTGAGAAGCTTTCGTTAAAAGTATTATATAAACGTATATAATTGAGATTCGCTTTTTCATTTATTATTTCATCAGCTCGTTTCCCTTTTCCTGCTCAAAAGGAGAAGGCAACCGCGGTGGGTTTTGTAGGCGTGTGGGTTTTGCTGAAATGGAGCTCACTCAGAGAAACAGACAAGGCCGGGGCGGGAAAAGGGTTTTAAGGGTGAAGATTGCAGCTGTGAAGGAAGTGGGGTCGAAAAAGAGGATTGTCAGGAGGTGGAAATCGTGAAAATATTTGTAAGGACAGAGAAGGTGGGAAATGGTTTGGTTTGGGTAGAGGAACCTGTGGGTGAGGTACCAGACACTGTGTTTAGTGGCCTACCATTATTTTAGTGCATTCATTTCTTTTCTTTTCTTTTTTTAAAATCAATGATGACTGTTCCAGTGTTCCTTTCCAACCTTCACGCACATTGTTCCAACAACCCTAAACAACCTCACATAGGACCAATCTTTTATTCTGCCTTTTTCCGTGACACGTTAACCCTCACTTACAGTTCTGTATGTGTTTCTCTGGTTCTTGCCTGTTTTGAGTTAGATGTGACAATGAAAAAAAGCAGGGCCACATGACATGGAAAGTTAAATGCTGTTACCTCAGGCTACACAAAACAGTGATGACGGAAGCAGAGGTTGAGCTGCAATAGTTACATTTAAGAGATGGAGTAGGTTGGTAGAAGTGTATTTTGGCGGGAAATTCATTTATCTTGTCTCGCGTTGCTATCAATCTTGTGACAAGTGGATCAAATATCGTTTATTCTTGATCTATGCACAACGTATCAGGTTGTGTCGGATATACATAGTTATAATGTGACTGTATTTCTGAACTTGGCTGACCACAAACTGACCAACCAGTTGCCTCACCAGGTCCGTCCACCAACCTTCCTATCAATCACTCACTCGCTCTCTTTCCTGTCGCCCCCTACCCTCATACTACTACACATTGGGTGGTCTTATTAACTTGGAAGGATCTGCTATCATTCTGCAAATACACATGTGTGCAGACCATTACTTTTCAATTCTTCCCTGTGTGTACTTACGCCAAAACTCAATCAGTTATATATACATATCTTTCAACATTAAACTCGGGTACACGTGCTCTCTTGCACTTGCCTACGTATGCATGTGTTCCACATACACGTCTGAAATTAATCATACAGCCACACAAAGGTGTATACAATCTTTGCTTTTGTCGCTCCTCCTGGTAGTTTGACTTAAATTTGATCTCCATATTCTTTCATAACAGATAGAGGAGGTGCAATTGGCTTAACACTTAACAGCACGGAAAATAGAATAGGTGAACTGGGTTCAAACTCCAGCTGAGACAATTGGCATTCACAGCACACTAATGTCCTTGGGAAAGGTATGAATCCCTCTCTTCTCCCCCTCTCAAGCTACGACTAAATAGCAGAGCAGACTGGGCTCTTGAGCATTGGTTGGCAACCAGTCTAGGAGACAGACATCTCTGATTCCAAAACCGGGAAAGTCCAAACCCTTGCCCAGTGTCATGACAGGCAGACAATGGACAGAGCAGGGAACATGTTCCTAAAATGTACAATTAACAGGGTTCTGGTGGAGCTTCAATGGGACTAGCAAGCCGGAAGTGGATTATAACAAAATTGCTCAAGTAAAATAAAGAATAAAACAGGTCTGTTTAATCACTCAATAGAAACTGTCATGTTACCAACAATCTTTTGGCGGCATGCCATGTTGAGGGTGAGCAATTAAAAAAGGGGTGACCAATGAATGAGTTACTTCTCTCACCTTTTTTCAAATTTTGAAAAAACAAGTGGGAACAAACTAGGGTTCAATTTTGCATAAACTTACATTGGAAATTGAACCCCCCACTAAAAACCTATTTAGGGGGAGAATTTAAAAAAAACAAAACACATGTTTTTTTTTTAGACATAATAAGGAATAAATGTTTAAATTTACAGCCCTCTAGCTCCATTGGTGTGGCCTATACATGTGATACATATATTCATAGCCAGCCAGCCAGCCAGACCAACTTGAAAACTGAAGAAACCTATGGTGACAGTTTTTGTTGATGGTTTTTCTAATTATAAACAATATCTGTCGATACTCTTATTATTTGAAATTTTCAGCTCTCTAGCTCCATTGGTGTGGCCTCTATGCGTGATACATACATAGCTAGCCAGCTAGCCTGACTTGAAAACTGAAGAAACCTATGTTGACAGTTTTGGTTGATAGATTCTAATAGACAGACAAAGTAATGTGACCGTTATCTCCACCTTCCCAAAACACAGAGCGTACAAGTGGATGATTTAAAAAAGAAAAGATTGATAGATTTGTTGGATTTCTCCAACTTTGGTCACAAAGTCATACTGATAAGGCATCAAGTGAGGAACCAACTCCCTAATTGTTGTCTTATCGTGTTCTCCTAAATCTCATCCATGGTTTGAAATCTCTTTTGGAAACGCCAGAAGTCGCAGGGAGTCAACTGTAGTACGGCTGGCAGAGCCAGGTGATGAGAAAAATGGGCAGACTACGTCAATATAAATGTGAATGCCACACAGTACACAAGCTCACTCAATGATATCTCACTGCTGACTGTGTAACCCTATCGGAGAGTGTCTGTTCATGCATGCGCAATAAGGTCCCCTTTGATTGGTTGCAGTAACATGTTTATATTATTATCTATTATGTTTATGTTGTGATCCATTTCCTTATGGAAGAATTTATCAGATGAGGAAGTAATAACATATTTATATCTTTAGTTTATATTATTAACTATTATGTTTATGTAATGTATTTCAGATAAAAAGATTGGCTGTGTATTAAAAGCTTGTTATTGTTACTGTGCAATGAGGATGAGATTCAAACTCATGCTAATCCATTGGGGTATCCCCGCATGGGTTTTTTACTCATCCTCATCGCCAGTAACAATAATTGTTAATACACAGCCAATCTTTATTATCTGAAATACATAACATAACATAATACATAACGTAAACATAATAGATAATAATATAAACATAATAGATAATAATATAAACATATTACTGTTGCTAATTTATATCAATGCCATTTCTCGAGATATTCAAAATGGCTAGATATTTTCCAGACAGACCTTTGTATGTGTATATGATATTCTCTTCACTATATCCAAAGTCGCTTCCAAATTATTGCCTTGCATGTGTTGATATTACTTAAACATGATATCTCACATGCAGATCACAGCCATTTCTTATATTTGGTGATTTTTGTTACCCCCCAATTTACAAACAAAATAACATATTGTTTCTTCTTTGCCTTTGCCTATCTATTTACAAGGAAAGAATTATTTTCCTATTTTTGTTGCAAATCAAATGCTCATTGTTTCTGCTTTGCCAATTCCAGTGCACTGAGCCCTAAATTTATTCTTTTGTGTCTGATTCTTGGACATAAAATGGGGATTCATTTTTATTCACATTCAGATTTATCACTCATTTATTGTCACAAAACCAAGGTACTCAAGAGATCATAGAATGAAACAAAAAAAGAAACAGTTTGTTAAAGGGGCTTAGCCCTTGTTTAAAGTAATTAAATAATAAACAGGTTTGCTTAGTCACTCAATAGAAACCATTACGTGACCAATGCCTTTTAGCAGCATGCAGAGTTGGAGTGATCAATTAAAAAATTGGAAAAAGTGGTCATCAATGAATAAGTTACTTATTTCGCCTTTTGTTGGGTAGTGATCACTACAAAAGTCTGACTTTTCAAAAAACAAGCATGAATTCTGCTGGACACAAAAAAGGGATCAATTTAGCATAAACTGTCATTGCAAATTTAACCCCCCAATAAAAACCTATTTAGGGGGGGGGAATTTTCAAAAAACAAAAACAAGTTTTTTCTAGACATAATAAACAGTAAATGTTCAAATATTCAGCCCTCTAGCTCGATTGGTGCAGTCTATATGCACACACAGCCAGCCGGACCAACTTGAAAACTGAAGAAACCTATTTTGACAGTTTTGGTTGACAGTTTCTAATTAGCAACTTCTTGAAATAAAGATGAATATTGATTAAAAATCTTTCTTTTTTTAAAAAAATTTTGAATGATCAGATCATCAGCTCTTGTAAGCAAACTATATTTTGCTTGAAATGACATAAATACTTGTTTTTATCTGCATCTGAATTGCAAACATCAACAGTTGCTTTTGCTTTCAACACAGTCTTCTGCAGGCATCTATTTTCTTCTATCCCATTGTTTTTGTTACAATAACATGACAAATTGGAGAATGTAATGCTCACAGGGTGCATAGCAGGCAAAATGAGCCATGGTAGGCACAGCGAGTAACCTACTTGAAGGGTTTGGGCAGATGGATGGCAGAAAGAATACTGAGAGGTGTAGATGAGAAGGAGTTGCTGAGTGCGACAAGGGAAAGGATGCTATGGAAAGCCATGATCGCCCACGTCCTGAAGGGACATGGCACATAAAGAAGAACATGGCTGTTGTGTCTCTGCTTCTTGTTGTATAGTGCCTTCGTCCTCAGGAGGAAAATCATGAACTTGGACAATCAAAAAGGATGACTCGAAAAACTGGTTGTAAAAATATGAGACATATTTTTATTTCATAGCATACATTTCGTCATCCGGAGAATGAAGAGTGAGAGAGAGATAAGGAGAGCCGTCAGTCTGTCCTCAACAGGGACGGCGGTCTCGTGCCTTCTGGCTCAGGCGATTTGCTTCTCTGGCTGAGTCCTCTCAGTTTTCTGTTCGGGTCTCAGTTTTTCTCCGTCTCTTAGCTTCCTTTATCAGGTTTGAATGCCCACACTAGTGTCGTTTCCAGTTTCCACATCCTGTTGTTTTGGACACCCACGCATTTCATAAGGTGACCAGGTCACTTCCATTTCCGCACAGGTGTTTGACACCAAAATAACCATTTCATGGTAGTATATCATAACACACTAACAAGTGTTTACAAGCAAGGCTAATCAACAAACACATGGATACAACATTGCCTTAGATTAGTTGGTCTGTTGGTCCCCTTTACCCAGAGGTCACTGAGATGTCATGCTGGACATTCATCTTTCATAGCATCTCAGTGGACAAGGAGAGTTACTTAGTGGTGTCCATCTCTTCTCCAAGTATCATGTGCCAGGTAGACTCTCCTACCTGGTGTCAGTAGAACAGAAGAATCTCTGATCTGACTGGGCTTTCTTCTACATCAACCATCATGGCATGCCAGTGTTGAGACCTTTGTCAAGACCAAAGAGAGGCAACAAGAGGAAAAATATTTTTAACTAGAAAGTTCTCGGAAAGCACATACCTCTGCCAATGCCATTGTCACTAAAAATCTGAATGAAAATTAGTTCATATATAGCGCCAATGCAGGAGTGGTATCTGTAAAAATCCCTGGATCCACCCCAAAATTTAATGTTGGCAGAGTTAAAAAAATAGAAATAATTTGAAAAATGATATTAAATAAAAATGTTTACCAAGCAAAAATTCAATATAGTATTTTCTTTCTAGTGGCACTGACTAAACTAACCAAGCTAATTTCATCTGAGGTTACTTATGTTCACTTCACAATAATGCCCTTGGAAAAGGCATGAATGCACATATCTGTGCTCTATCCCATTGCCAGTTATCTTGATAAAAAATGTCTTGTCACTAACATGCCATCATGGTTGACTAAGAAAGTGGATGAGTAAGCACTTGAAAATAAAAACAATCTCCTATAATTAACCCACCACTAGGCAGAAGTAACAGTAAAAAGCTGTTACACCCATTGCCGACCTTCATAGAGGCCCTAGTCCAATGTGAAGACAACAGTCTCGGCCACAATTTGAACTTGGTGTGACAAAAATGTCTTGTCACTAGCATGCCATCATGGTTGACTAAGAGAGTGGGTGAGTAAGCACTTGAAAAAGCACACTCTCCTATAATTAACCCACCCCCAGGCAGGAGTAACAGTAAAAAGCTGTTATACCCATTGCCGACCTTCATAGAGGCCCCAGTCCTCTGGTGCAAAGTGAAGACAACAGTCTCGGCCACAATTTGAACTTGGTGTGACTGATTTCGTGCTGCGGCCTGATAGCCATTATGCCACCTTTGTGCCTCCAAATCTTGCAGATTACACCATAGAAAATAATTTGTTTTATAAGCTTGCTGTACAGCCCGTGCTTTCTTTGATTATCACTTTTACCATATTCATCCTGGCACTGCTGCAAGAACTGTTTGAGCAGATTCAAATCAGGAAGAACACCTAAAGCTTTAAAATTAACACCTATCATCTACATCATCGCGAAAATCATGGCCCTGCTAAATATCTCCCTTCCAATCTGAAAATCTGGACCCACTTGGAGCAACACCACCTGCTGTCCATTTCTAGCTCTCTCTCTCTCTCTCTCTCTCTGTTTCTGCCACTTGTCCAGAAGCAATCGCGCCGATCTGTGATTTATTTAAATGGCATTTCAGTCATCGCCCAAGACCAACGCAGAAGTAAAACTTTACAAGTGGCATTCGTAAATGACCAAAAATTTCTCCATTTGCCAAAATTTCAGCATTTAGATGACAAGAATAATTCATTAGTGGACATTGATAGTTTTGCTATACCCTAGAGTCTGAAAGTGTCTCTGGTTGGCTTCTTCTTTGCCTAAAACTTTTATGCCAGGCTTAATTTAATAACTATTTTTCAGTTAATGAGATTCAGAATTGGCAAGATGTACCAGTTGGCATTTTGGCTTCTTGTTTCATTTGAGTATTTTTGGACTCCTGGACGAAGCCTCTTTCCCCTCTTGGTTTTTATGTGCTCTTTTGCTGTGGTTCTTTGCTCTGGGGATGTCTCAGATTAGAGATTGTGGTGGGTAAGGCAAGAATTAGAAATGTTTCGGGTGCTTTCAAGTATTATTCCAATAATGGTAACAGCCCAACTCCAGAAAAATATTGCTATTTGGATATGACTATCAGAATGTCTCTCTATAACAGATAACTCGGCCAGAAACATTTTTCTTTCATCTTCTTCATCTGTCTTTTTCCTTCTATTCATCCTTCTTTTCTGTCTTCTTTTCTTTTTCCTATTCTAAGTCTTCCTTTTTCATTCCTCCTCTTCATATATTTCTTCTTTTTCTTCTCATCCCCTCCTCCTTGTCTTTCTTCTCCTCCTCCTCCTCCTCCTCCACATCTTTCTTCTTATCCTTCTCTATCATGTTCTCCTTCTTCTTCCATGTCTTTCTTCTTTTGCTCATTCTCTTAGGCCTTATTATTAGAAACCGTCAACCAAAATATAGGTTTCTTCAGTTTTTAAGTTGGTCTGTCTACAGGCCGCACCAATGAAGCTGGAGTGCTGAGAATTTCAACATTTACTTCTTATTAGGTCTAGAAAAAAAGGTTTCTTCAGTTGGTCTGGCTGGCTGGCTGGCTATTTATGTATCATGTGTACAGGCCGTACTAATGGAGCTAGAGGGCTGAAAATTTCAACATTTATTCCTTAGGTCTAGAAAAAAAACTTTTTTTTCTTTTCTTTTTTTAAAAATATTACCCTGCTAAATACATTTTTGGTGGTGGGGTATAATTTGGAATGTAATTTTATGCTGAATTGATCCCTTAGTTTGTGTCCAGCAGCATTCATACTTGTTTTTTGAAAATTCACACATTTTTAGTGGTCACTGCCCAACAAAGGGAAAGAAGTAAATTATCCATTGATCACCCACAACAGACATTGGTCATGTGACGGTTTCTATTGAGTGACTAAGCAGACCTGTCTATTCTTGTTTCTATTCTTTCTAGTCTTGTCTCCTTTCATTGTGAGGACTTTCTCTTCTCATTACAATATCAATCATTTTCTGGTTTACTCATTCTTATTTTGCTGTAATTAATTGTAGTAATGTTAATTATTAGAAACCATCATCCAAAACTGTCAAC
>VCCN01004112.1:5963629-5974712 GCA_006491835.1 Architeuthis dux | reverse complement strand
TCCTCTCTCTGATCCATGTTGATCTTTTTCTATCTCAATATTCGAAAAATTAAAATTAGAGGGCATGAACAGAGGTTATAGAGGATTTTATAAACATTTTTTTAAAAATAGTGAACTTTTTTAGGGATATGTTTTTGTGTTATTAAATGGTCAGTTGTTGTGTGTGTATGGTTATCTTTGAGTGGGGGAATTAGGTGTTTAGCCTGCTTCAAATTGATAATGATCAAGTTTATTGAACTATATTCTGTTGTTTTAGTATTAATTTGGATAAGTTAGAGGATATGTTAAAAAAGTATCATCTCATAAAAATCCAAATATATCCATGAATTCTTTCATGTGTAATAACTAGTAAACCCTATTGGCCAGCAACTTCTATGTGGATAGAGTGCATAGCCTTAGAATGTGGATAGAGTACATTGCCATAGAAGAAATCCTGGGTTGTGTTTGTGAGTAAAGAAAGTTTTCAGCTTTTGGCAAATCAATAGCAAATCGTCAAAATTGGACACTACTCCCTTGTTTGAGCTGTGGTCCAAAAGATATGTAATACAAACAAATTGTCAGGGTGAAAAGACAAGATGATAAATAGAAATAAAAGAGGCAGAGAAATGAATTAGGTCCTCAATAGGATAATAGTTTTCAGTTCTCCACTGCGCTGACTCTGGTTGGAGCTGGGAAGAGAACAACCTTTGCCAGACTGATCAATAGTTACTGACCATCACCCTCTGTAGAGTCCTGACTAATGTATAAAATTCAGTTTCTCTATAGCTTAAAGACTTTGAAAGTGTAAGATCATTTTGTATGTTTTTCCTTTATCTAATACTATAAAGACGACAAATGTTTGTTTGTAACTTTATGTTTTATAGTCTCCTAAACGGCTGCACCCTAGGAGCTGAAAATTTGTGTACATGGGTAACTTGACCCAAGGATGAACATGGCATAGGTAGCATTGACCTCTGATGACCACTAATGGTCAATTTGGGTTCAGGTCAATTTTGGCATTTTCTAATCTAAGGGAAATGCCTGCATCCTACAGGTTGTGCATTGAAAATCAGGAAAGAAGGGATTGTCAGTGATCAGGAAGTAATGCGAGAATTAATGGCAAAATAAGGTTATTATATATATAATTCAGTTCCTATCAGCCAGAAACTCTAAAAGCTTTTTTATGACATTTTGTGTGTATAATTAATTCAATATCTTTTTTAGAACTTTGCTAATTTTATTTCCAGTGTCTTAGATATTTGTTCTCAGATACATCTTGAAATACATGACTGTACACAGATACTACACATTAGTCGCATAAGTGAATTCTGTGTTGAAGTATCAATGAGTGGTCTTTCTTGTAAACCTGCCTTCTGGTTGAAATAATTACATATTTCCCTGCCAGAGCCTAGGTACAAAGCCATGATTTCAAATGCTGATTTTCTAGACAGGCAAGCCCATCTCTCTTGGAAGGTTGGTGTAACACAATCCTTCTCCCCCATTTGGCCTTGTACCATTCTAAGCTAAGCTTAGTAAATATCGATAAGCCTCTCCTCTCTTAATAATATTAATTCTCCTGTTATTGCCAATACTTTAGATTTAATAGAATAAAATCAACCAAATACATTGATGGGCACACTAAAGGTTTTAAAAATGTGGATGTGAATTCCTCTTTCTCTCAGTGTTTCTGCCGGTTTGGCAGTATTTCTTTTTAAGGCATTTAAACCCTAATCTGACAATAAACCTTGTTTTTCTTAGAGCAAAAACCCTAACCCTAATCCCAACCCAAACTTAACAATAAAACATCAGCACAATTTAAATCCGATAGTCCACTTTGACATGCCAACGCCAAAAGTGAGTACATGAATTCTCAGTTTTGAGAAAAATTAATTTTCAAGGTTTTAAGAGTGGGTATGCAGACCTTCCTGGGTCTGCCCGGGAATGTGTGCTGGCCCGATCAGTTTTTGGGGGGAGGGATGCATGCAAATCCTCAATTGATTTTATGAAATCTCTGTAAGATATCATTTGCTTTCCAGTGTTGTTAGATTTGGAGCTTTTTATTCCAGCGAAATGCTGGGTACCCCAGCTAGTGTATGTATGTGTGTGTGTGTGTGTGTGTGTGTGTACGTGTGTGTGTGTACATTTATTTATTATATTCGTGCCTAAAATACGAATGTGGGAATGGAGAAGCCAACATGTGTAGGATTAAAAGACTCCTGCCTACCATCTGACCTTCGTTAGCTCAGTCGGTAAAGCAGTACCTGCATATAAGGTAGCTTCCAAAGTGGACACGGGTTCGATCCCCGCACATACTTTGTTTATTCACATTTACGATTTAGGCCGCTCGTTTAGCAGTCGCTCACACAGGCGCCGGGCAAATATAGGCTCTCACTAATAAATGTCATTATAATTATCATACATATATAGATAAACATGACCACCAAGTCAGCATTACTTTGATGAGAGATTAAACAAATGGAAAGAAGGAAATACAAAAATTGGTTATTAAACCTTTCAGTAGACAAATACAAATGAGCCTTCAATTGGATTTGAACTCCTGACCAGTTTCATGTTTATCAATTCACTTGGATAATAGCCATACTAACTCAGTCCGTTATAGTTCCTAAATAAATTCTATGTTAGAGTTGCGAAAGGTGATGCTGATCATGATGATGGTGTCTCTGAACGATAGATTTACTTTAAAGTGAAACGTTAATTACACACAATACTTTCCGAGTCCATCTTCTGGGAGTGTGAGGTAGTATTCCTCTGCTGAAATCTGCTTGCCATATGCAAGAGAATGGTGTTGGTACCATTGAAAGGTAGAAGCAACTCAGGAAAAAAGACGTCTTGCAACTTGATCTCTGTTGACTAAACGTTCCAAATTCCTTGGGTGTGTCTGTCTGTTGGCAAAGCACAAAAAAGACATGAAGACGTCTTGTCTTGTCTGGCGCCTATATGGCTCTGAATCCTTAAAAATGGCCTGTTTCTTGGCTACCTTCCATTTGATGCAACAACTGCACTTGGTGGAGAGCAGACGGGGTTGGATGTTGAGCCTCAGCCTCTTTAAGGGTTAGGAATTTAAGAGTGGCTTTTCCTTTTTTTTTTTTTTCTTAAATTTAGTTATCAAATTCAGATAGGAATTCTGTATACAAAGTTACAGGCAACATGGTTCTTTGTAGACACTTTTAGTCCTAAAAAGTAAGATAAGAAAAAGTTAAGTTTTTGTAATTTCTTTTAGTCCTAAAACAACATGGTTCTTTTAGTCCTAGTCAGATTCTTTTAGTCTTTGAAAATGCATTAGTCTTTTATATTTTGCATATAAAAATGGATTAGTCTTTTAGTCTCTAGTCAGATTCTTTTAGTCTTTTTAGTATTTGAAAATGCATTAGTCTTTTATATTTTGCATATAAAAATGGATTAGTCTTTTATATTTTGCATATAAAAATGGATTAGTCTTTTAGTCCTAGTCAGATTCTTTTAGTCTTTTTAGTATTTGAAAAGGCATTAGACTTTTATATTTTGCATATAAAAATGGATTAGTCTTTTATATTTTGCATATAAAAATGGATTAGTCTTTTATATTTTGCATATAAAAATGGATTAGTCTTTTATATTTTGCATATAAAAATGGATTAGTCTTTTATATTTTGCATATAAAAATGGATTAGTCTTTTAGTCTCTAGTCAGATTCTTTTAGTCTTAGTCCTAGTCAGATTCTTTTAGTCCTAAAACAACATGGTTTTTTGTAGGCAGTTTTAGTCCTAAAAAGTATGATAAGAAAAAGTTAAGTTTTTGTAATTTCTGAAAGACATTTTGTGTTTTCTGCACATATATGAGAGTACAAACTATGAATGTAGTATCATGGCATATCAACTCCTATACAATGGTCTTGAACTAGGCTGCATCTCAATCTTGCTACTATATCATTTTAGCAGGAACAATTTCAACATCAAGAAATAGATTTCTTTAATTTATTTGCAGGTTTACCTATAATAATAAAATATAATTACATATCATCCTGCTTTTTTTTCATAAAGCCGAATTGATTTCTCAAATTGAGCCTAGCAAATAAGGAATTTGCATAAGCAATAATCGTCATATATACAGTATATAATAAGAGCCATGTCTGTCACTCTTATAATATTAGTAGCAGCTCATGTCCCTTCCTACCCTCTTATTAAACTACCTAACTTTTCTCCCCTCTCTCTTCTTACCCTCTTATTTGAAATGAGTGGTAAAGGCAGGCTTTGTCTGTTTAACCAGGAATCTTAGGCTGTGGAATAAAAAGTATTGGTCTGTGTAACAAGGAGTTGTAGTCTATGTAACAAAGGGTCGTATCTGAGTCACAAAGCATCATCCTAGTAACAAGATGGCAACAGTACTTATAGTATTACCTCCTCCTGTTTGGAGTGCGCTTCTTTTGAAAGCATTTCTGTTAGAACATTACATTATTAAACTACCTAACTTTCTTCTCTCCCCTCTCATTAAACTACCTTTCTCTTTATTTTTTAACTGGTTCATTTTCCACTCTTCCTCAGGTGGGCATGACATCTAATAAATATTTTTAAAACTATACTGCCACATATGCCTGAGGAACATTGGAAAACTGACCAGCCAAAATATTGTGATCAAAGCAAAACAGAGGAAGGTATGAGTCTGCATAATCCAATGAATAATGACATTGCTTCATCCCAAAAACTTTAGGCAACTCTGTTATTTAAGTTTCTTTTTTACTAAATTAAAATAATATCTAATGTATTAACATTTGTCTTCCGTGTCTTTCTCTGTTTCTGTTGGTTCCTCTTTTTTCTCCATCTGTGAACACTGTAACATACACACACAACGGCATTCCTTTTCCATGTCTCTTTCTGTATTTGTTGGTTCCCCTTCTTTTCTCTCTCTGTGAACACACAATGGCATTCCTTTTCCATGTCTTTTTCTCTATTTGTTCGTTCCCCTTCTTTTCTCCCTCTGTTATTACTGTAACACACACACACACACACACACTGATACTGGAATTATTGATGTAGCACCAAATAAGATTTTTCATGAGACTCTTTAAGTCTTTAGTCATATATCCAATTTTTTATTATTTTCCAAAAATTTGAATGATACCCTTTTGATGAGTATTAAATTATATCTCTAAAATACCCTTGCAGCCATTTTCTCTTCATGCCCTTTATTTCTGATCTCATGTAGAAATAGCATTTTGATCAAGGGCCGCACAGAGCTGGTAATAGACCCAGGCCAGATGGGAGATGTAGGCCCCATTCCAAACTGCTCATTGAGTATTTTTGTAATCAGTGGTAAATATATATATATGATTTATGTATGGGTATATACATGTACAATTGTACATATAATGTATATGATGTACTTACAAGTAACAGAACAGAATAAAAGAACTAGAATGATTCATAAACTCTGGAGTAGGCCTCCCTCAAAATTGTAGGTCCATGCCAACTGACCCACCTGACCCCGTTCTGCCAGGACCTGCACAAGACCACAATAGAGGAGTACTAAGTGAGGATCTATTTCTATTGGATTTTTTTTTTTTAAGAAATAAAAAATAAATAGTGAATTCCTTTTAGTTGAAGGGTTCATAGATTCAAATGGTAGGATGAGGATATTTTCATCTGTGAAATTGTTACCTTTAAATGGAAGAGTCCATTGTTACAGACAGAAAAGTCGGTCCTAATGCTGTGGAAAACACTCCCCGAAAATCTTTGTTCGCGAAGCCAAGCCATTCATTCATTCATTCATTCATGTATACGTAGTGTATATGATGAACTGACAAGTAACAAAACAGAATAAAAACAACTAGAACGATTTGTAAACTCTGGAGTAGGCCCCCTCAAAAACGTAGGCCCATGCCAACTTCCCCCCCCCCTTCTGTCCAGGCCTGCTTTGATTATCAGAACGAGATATTTCCAAACAAATCAAAACGCAAGTCAGGGATTATAGCTCCGGGAAAAGTTTTCAATCTGCTCTCTTAGCAGTGGCATCAGTGTTCGGCCCTCCTAGCCGGGCTGTTCTCAATTTAATGTTTGTTTCTCTCAGTTTTTTTTTTGTTTATTTTATTCACTATTATTTATTCACCCGATTAACGAATTCCATATCCCTGTCAGGAAGGAACTGCGCATACAGGTGAAGACTTACTGCCTAAAGGCCAATTTCCCCTGGAATCTTGCATCTTAAAAGACACTTGTTTATCTGTGAAGCTATGTTTAATTTCTATCCACTGGAATTCAGCTCTTTATATCTCTTTCCTGGGTGTTTGGTAATCATGTCTGCTCAATGGATAACTTCTCTGCTGGTCATCTGACGGCTTAAAGACGCACTGACCAGTGACTGTGGAACCTCACATTGCAACTGCCTTTAATTTCTCCCTGTTGGAATCCATCTTTTTATCTTATTTCCTCGTCTGCTTTTATGACAAACCTACAAGCTCAGTTTGTGGCCTGGAGAAATTCCCACCATTGCTTGAGGCAACCTAATATTCAAATGATGCCCTTTTTGTGTATAAAAACCTCAGAGATTTACTTGTATATCTACTAATTCTTTCCCCATGGCAGAGTACACATAGTTGTTAGAAGCCGTCAACCAAAACTGTCAACATAGGTTTCTTCAGTTTTTAAGTTGGTCTGGCTGGCTATGTATTCAACAGATATATTAGTCAGCACCAGTGTTGCCAATTTAGTGCATTTTGTGCTAAATTTAGCGCGTTTCTTGTTTTGGCAATAGCCTTTTTGGTGGTTTTTGACCATTTGTGGCTATTTTAAAAAGTTTAGCACTTTTTTAGCACTTTTTGGCAATCAAACTAGCACGAAAATATTTTTTGAGTTGGCAACACTGGTCAGCACATAAGGCAGTGTCAAAGTTTTTTAGATCATCTGTTCTCAAGGAATCTAATAAAGATTAAAAAAATTGCAGATTAAAGATCTTTTATCTAAAATTATATATCTTAATTTAGATAAAATATCTAAATTGGCAATAGATTTAAATTTAGATATAAAATATCTAAATTGGCAACACTGAAGAGAAATAACCGAAATCCTTCAAAGCCATAGTTTTGTATGACAGAAATTATTTTACATGTCTATTATGGCATGCTGCTCCACACACCATAAAGTCTTCCCCCTTCCAAATATGCACCTTTGGAACGGGCACTGCCCCAGTTTGAAAAATTTTAATTGGCCTGCTTGGTGATTGCGATAGTTGGGTAGTTGGCACGGCTCGTTGCTTTTTGAGTCTAGATAAAATCCAAGATTTTGAATGTTGATTTTTCAAAGCAGAAAGCCCTCCCCACTTGAAAGATTGGCACAACACCATCTTCCTACACCCATTTCTCTACATTTGGCCTTGTACCAGAATAAGATAAGCTGAGTAAACATTTATATTTGGTTTGAAATTAATGTGCCAGAAATTCATGTAAGAACCTTATATTTTGGGAAACCTTTTCCTATGTGACCCAATCAGGTGTCAATGTACCAAAAATTCAACACATTTTTCCTCTCAAAGTCATATAAATAACTGGTCTTTCTGTAATCTCACAGAATAAAAATAGCCAAGTTGGGTATTGCAAGATACAGTAACGTTCACACCTTGAAATTAATGCCAAAATTGGATGACATCTGACGCCAGAGCGATAACAACCCATTCCTGAGGATTGTGCCCAACAGAAAGTGTGAAAGCTATCTAAGAGAAGCAGGTTTCTCAAGACGCAGTACACTTTGATCAGAATCTGTTGTCACCAGTAGACATGAAACATAAAGTGATTATCAATTGGCCAGCCTCCTCTGAGACGTTATCCACTGATTTACCTGTTCTCACCTATTGCTTGCAAGAGACAGAGCAGCTCCATTGGTATAGAGTAGTGGTCATCAAACTTTTACTACTCGGGAACTCTTTTCAATAATTAAATTTTCTAGGAAACCCCTTCCGAAAACAACTTTCCCTTCTACATATTTACATATGAAATCAAATGATGGATAATTTTATATCCGACAGAATATGATAATTATAAAGACATTTATCAGTTGAGAACCTATGTTTTCCTATATTTGTATGAACGACTGTTTTTTTTTTTTTAGCAGTCATTCACGGTGCCGGGCAAATATAGGTTCTCAACTAATAAATGTCTTTATAATTATCATATTTACATATGTATGTAAATATTATATTTTGGCCTTGTTTATAGAATTATCCAAATGTGTATAAACCCAAATGTAAAAGCAGTGAAGGAATCATTTATGTAATAAAGAATTATTAAGTATATTGCAAAAATGTGACTTTGATTCGCGGAACCCCTGGAAAGATTGCTGGGGTTCCATGGAACACAGTTTGAATACAGCTGGTATAGAGTCAACTTACTAAAGCTTGGTACTACCTATGAGTAATTAGGACTTTTTTTTTCAACTTAAGGGCTGTGGCTCTTATCTGTCACCAAATAAATATATCTCAAACATGACTAAGAAAGTCACTGACTTCTGGCTAAGAACTGAAGGATTTAAAATGTTGTTTGGCAATCTTTGCTTTGATGTACATAAACCTATGGCGGTTTTGAACCAACATAGAGAGGCTCCAAAAGTCTTACAAAGGCTATAAAAAGTATAGTTTGTAATTTATAAGTATAATTAAACAACATATTCATCTGAAATTAATGCAATAATGAAATTAAATGCATGTCTGTATCAGATTGCGTACCATGAACTTGTCAAGGTACAATGGAAACAGTGTATGACATACCAAACTGACGAGTTCATGGTGTGCAATCTGATAAAGACATCCGCAATGCCATATAGGGTACATATATGTATTTCACACCAAAAAAATGTTAAAATTGTATGTGGTAAATATTCTTAAATTAAATTAAATTCAATGGATTATTTTTGTTGTGTCTTCTATTAAAATATATTTTTGAAATTTGACTAAAATGGCACTTTTGATATGAAGAAAAAAAGGCAAGGAGCTCCAGCACCCCCCCCACACACACACACACACCCTGTGCATGTGCAGACACTTGGGTAGTCTATATCTGAGATAGCAAAAACATACAAGTCAAAACTTGGGATATTTTTAAAAAATGTATTAAATATTTAAGAAGTTTCGCACAACCCACTCTTCATACCCCTACAGCAATCAGTGCATTTGTGTACATGTTAAATCTGCAATGCCTAAATGTTATAATTATTTATTGCTGTCAGGTTCTCTCTCTCTCCCTCTTTTAATGAACTAATATTTAAGCACTAGTTGTCATACCCGTTGGGCCTGGGATCTTCAAACACAGAATTGTTTACATAATTAGAAATTTATCCCCTGACCGACAGGACATTAATGGAGCAACAGAAACTTGAATAAATCTCAAAGAATAACTTTTGTCAATATGTTAATATATCATATACAAAGAAAGATAACTCTTGTTAGCTTTCTTTGTTAATGAACAGTAGTGGAATTCTCCCGTTTCGGGAGTCCCATTTCTCTGATACTTTACGGTGTTCAAATCAGTTAGCGGTTCGGCATCCTAGCGTATAGACATCTCTAAATAAAAGTGAATTGAAGACCCCGGAATGTATGCGTTTATATTGTGTTATATCGAAGTTGACAGCCAACAAGTAGATCTACAAGAGTCTAACACCTTTTTCTATATTCCCTATCAAATTCAGTGATCTAATATTATGGAATTAGCTGTCCTACACGGTGTGCCCGAGATCTTCAAAGAAACATTGTTTACAGGATTAGAAATTTATACCCCTGTCCTACCAGACATTATTTAAGAGTCTTGACTAAATCTTAAAGAGGGCCTATCGATGGCACTGGTGAGAAATATGTAACCATCTCAGCCAGCAAGTAAACCAGTCACAACCACATCTGTTTCAGTCTATCTTGCTATTTTGACAATGTTTTTTTATGTTGTAAGTTGTCCATTCCGTTTTGTTAAGCTTAGTAAATATCTATTTACATACGAGTGGCCGCACATGATGTGCCCAACGAACCCTTTTTAAAAAGTTGATATTTTCGTTATTTTTAGGGCTGCAATGCTCAGTTTTTTTTTTATTTTGAAGCTTGATCACTCTCCATTATGATTCATAGTGTTCAAACCTTTTTTAAAAACTAAGCATTGTAGCTCTAAAAATAAAATGACGCATAACGATAGGTTGGAAGGCTTTCGGTATGAATAGAGACATTTTGAAGAGCACCTTACCAATGTGCCTAAAGCATAAAGTATACAATGGCTGCATAATACCAGCCATGACTGATGGCTGCGAAACATGGAAATTAACCAAACAAGCTGAAAACCAACTCAGAATAGCACAGAGAGCCATGGAAAGAGCAATGCTAGGGATAACTCTAAGAGATAGAAAAAGATCAACATGGATCAGAGAGGACAAGAGTGAAGGATATTATACAACTAATTAAGCAGCAAAAATAGAGATGGGCTGGCCACTTAGCAAGGAGAGATGACAATAGATGGGGGAAAAGACTAACCAATTGGTGCTCATGGGACAGTAAATGAAGTAGGAAGAGACCAAACACAGGATGGAGGGACATGATAGAAAAGTTTGCCGGTAAGACGTGGCAGAGGTTAGCACAAGATAGGTTGTCATGGAAGGAAATGGGAAAGGCCTTTGTCCAACAGTGGACTTATAACTGCTGCTGCTGATGATTATAATATATTGTGTATTTAGACAGTAATTAATGCACGTGTGGTTAAATATGACAGAAAAGGAAAATCTTTTTGGTTAATCTTTCTTATTTACGCACAAGAGAACGTATGTCTGGATCCAAATGGCTGTACAGTCAGTTTTTTTATTTAATTATATAGGTTTTTTCCTTTTTTTCACAACAGTCTGTATCATACATCCGTAATCTTCAGGTGTATGACGTTTAATTTGTTTTTATTTATTTCTTTTTTTATTTCTCAATCTTTCCACAAAATTACGCTGTTTTGGTTTGTTTTTAAAAAAGATTTGAATTTTGAATACAGCATTTTTCTCCGACTTCTTTTTAGTCATTGGAGTTATTTTCATTTTTTATGTTTTTTAGTAAAAATTGTTTTCATGTCAACATTTTGATATTCAATTTTTTCATGAAAAAAATA
>VCCN01004112.1:5949434-5961776 GCA_006491835.1 Architeuthis dux | reverse complement strand
GATAGATAGGTAGGAACAGACTGAGATAGATAGATAGATAGGAACAGGCTGAGATATATATATATATATATGAGAGAGAGAGAGATTGATAGGAACAGGCTGAGATAGATAGAATACATCTGTATGTACCACTGTATGTATGTGTCTCTAGCTATATACCTATACACACACACATTCCCAAACGCCATGACCACAGTTCTGGCTGATGATTATGGCTGTCAAAGTAGCAATAAATCTGCTCAGTGTTGCATAATTGTTGGATAGCTATTAGGTTAGAAATACTAATAATACAACAGAGGGCCACTCTGTTGTATAAAATAGGGAATCACCTGTGTTACACACATTGCTGTGAATGGGTTGGTCTGATCAGTATATTTGCCACTATTTCTTTTCTGTTTAAAACTGAAAACAACTTGAATCTCATTTAAAGGATTCTAAATACAACACATTGGCGATGAAGATTTATGGAGGAGTTGAAATTAATACTACAACAACAAACAATTCTTATGCAATTAATGTTCTGGCAAATAACAGTAAACAAACAAGTTCTAACGAGACATCAGTTGCTATAGTGAACTTCATAAACAAGTTCAAATAAGACCCAGAAAATAGTGTAACATTCGAAGTACAGTTCAGACAATATGAAGACCTTTTTAAAAATGAATACAGAGACTGAAATAAAAAAAACAGAAAGTTAAGCTGCTATTAAGAAAATTAAATGTCACAGAACACAAAATCATTTACAATATTATTGTTTCCAAAAAGCTTAGTGATTTCAATAAAGCTGGTGTTGTACTGTGCCTAATGAGAATCTTTGGTAAAAAATCATCTCTGTTCCACAAAAGATGCTTGCAGCTTGTAAAGAGTCCCAGTGATGACTTCATCACTTATGCAAGTGCTATAAAGAGAGAATGTTTCAAAGTAAAATATTCAATTGAGAATCAGTTTAAATGCTGCATTTAGAACTCTGGGACTTTGATAAACAAAAGATGCTGATATTCAAACCTGAATATCACCAAGAATCACTTTAATTACTAAGTTAAAATTTACATCTTTAAAATCAGCCTTCATCCATGTTTAGCAACTGTTAAAGGTTGCCTTGAGGGTCAGTAGAATGCCTCATTTTTATTTTGGGATTTTGATAAACAAAAGTTGCTGATATTCATACCTGAATATCGCCAAAAATTGACCAAGATCCCCAAATCACTTTGCAGTCACTACCATGTTAAAATTTACATCTTGAAAATCAGCCTTCATCCATGTTTAGCAACTGTTAAAAGTTGCCTTGAGGGTCAGTAGAATGCCTCATTTTTATTTTGGGACTTTGATAAACAAAAGATGTTGATATTCATACCTGGATATCGCCAAAAATTGAGCAAGATCCCAAAATTACTTTAACTGCCAAGTTAAAAATTACGTCTTTAAAATCAGCCTTCATCCATGTTTGGCAATTGTTAAAAGTTGTCTTACAATCATCAAGTACCCATCTATTACAAGACCACAGAGTTCAAGTCAAGCAGAATTCCACATCACATCGTTATCCCAAGCAGGAAACAAACCTACTCAAGTGAGACTGTTCCTGGATTCTTTGAAATAAAAACCCAGGAGGTCTTTGAGAGGTTAGACACATTGTCCTTCTCCTCTGTTTTTCTCAGTTGGAAAGAAACAAAACAAAAAATACAAACTGATTTCTTTACTCTTTGAAGTCCTTTCTATATTGCCAGAACTTCAACTGAAGAGATGTTAATCCTTTCATTGCTATCATGTCCCTCACACCCATCCCAACCCAAGTCTGCACTCAACATAAGAACCTCATTGTCTGGAAGATGATAGACTTTTTTCACATATACATTTTACTTTCTCTTTATCTACTTTATATCCCAGAGCTTTCCAAACTTTTTGCATTGGCGTCACAATTTTTTAAAATAAAATTCTTTGCGACACACTACGTAAGTTTTGTTAGCCCAGCCAAATATATAATGTTATCCTGGCGGTTCAACTGACCCGGGAAAAGTATCTTTTGAAAGATATACAAAACTAGCCTTCCAAGGGAAATTATGAATTACCACCACCCATATATGCTGTTTTGGGGGTGATCAATAAAAAGTTGGAAAAAAGGGGTGATCAATGAATAAGTTACTTCTCTCACCTTTTGCTGGGCTGTGATCAATAAAGGTCTGAATTTTCAAAAAACACAAACTAGTGACTAATTTAGCATAAACTTACATTGCATATTGAACTACCCCTCTTAAAACTTATTTTGTGGGGGAATTTTCAAAAAAACAAAAAAAACAATTTCCCTATTCATTGAGGGGAGAGTGTGTGCAAAATTTCAAGTTTCTGCTATGAATGGTTAGGACTGGGAAAAGTCTGGATACATAGATAAATATAATTGTCAGAACACATGAATAACCTAAACCCAGCAATAAACCAGTGTTGTGGGTATGAAGTTTTACCAAGCCAGTTACACGAGTCACAAAAGAATTTATCAAGTAAAGTTAGCAATGCATTGCAATGAAAATACCATGAATTTTTCAACAACTTCTGAGGGACATTAGAAGAAAACATTTTTTAATATTTCATTGGCAAAATTAGTGGGAAATTTTTACAATTTTGTATTCACAAAGTATTCATTTTTTCCAGTTGTTTAAAATTTAAGCTTAAATCCGAAGTTTAAAACACAAATCGATTTTGAAATGTAAACAAATTTAGATTTGCATAACTTCTAATATAATTAACATAAATGATTAATATACTTTTTAATTTGTCCCTCAATCATTTTCTTTAAGAAAAGCTGAATCATAAAGACAACATTTTAAAATAAAATAAGAAAAGTTTATTTTTATTAATTTTTTTTGGCAACCTTCTCTGCTTCATACCTATTAGGATGGTATTTGTAAGGTAGAAATTGTCTCTTACCTGGGCTTGAACATCAATCACTGACACTAGTTGGAAAATACATAACTATCGCAGTTACTCCAGCCAGGCCTCCCTCTCATATATATATAGTACTGCTTATAAGTATTTGAACAAACAGAAATTTTGCTTATATGGCTTCATTTTGTGAGTGAAAAACAGAAACTTTATGCAAGGAGAACCAAATTTTATTGCAATCAGCACAACAAGGGATGCATTTGCTTATATTTTGTGGTTCTGAAGGCTAAATTTCTGGAATGATGGTTTGTTTAATTAAAAAGTACTGCTCATAAGTATTTGAACAAAGCACAAACTCAGTGTTTCTTGCCTATTCTTTCCAAAATGTGTACTGGTCTAGTTGAAAGCTATTTAACCAACTAGTTTGGCAACTCTTTCAAATAGCAACGTTAGTCTGCCTTTTCAATCTCATTGATTGATAATGAAAAAGATTTTAGCAGGATAGAAAAACAACACTTAGTTTGATTCATTTAACAATGTAATTCTATTAAAAAAATTTTTTTCCAGAAATTTAACATTCAGAACCACAAAACATGAGTAAATGCATGCCTTGTTGTGCTGATTGCATTAAAATTTGGTTCTTCTTGCATAAAGTTCCTATTTTTCACTCTCAAAACCAAGCCATATAAGTAAAATTTCTATTTTATTCAAATACTTATAAGCAGTACTGTATATAAGTACGAATTGCACTTTGACTAGACAAATGGCAAGTTAACCTATGGGATAGGGTGGTAGTTGTATGTCCAATATAAATTTAATGTTTGTGCATCATAGGGGGGACAATCCCCCAAAGAGCAAGAAAATTTGTAGATGACTTTAGTATTGTTTGTTTAATGGACGTTTTTGAAGGCGTACCTACATATAATGCACCTAGTAGCTGTTTCACCTTGTATGCTTATTGTACATATACATTTCCCCTTACTTAAGACTTGTACCGAATCTTGTTACAATACAGCCACTCTCGTTAACTCGGGTTTCTAACATTATCACCTCAGTAAGCAAATTCCTTGGTCCAACTCCTATCACGGAGGCTCACAGAAACTTTCTATTGTTATGGCTTTTATATAATTGTTTTCAGTCTGGGTAATTTATTTCTAATAAAGAAAAGAACAAGGCGGAAAAAGGTAGTATCCAAAGAATTAATTGCCTTGTCAGATGCGTATTTTTCCAAAAACAAAGAAAAAAAACAATTACCCTGTGGTCGTTGAGTAAGGAGAACAAAGAAAGAATTCTGATGAAAACACGGTCCACTAGTTACATCGGCAGAATAAAAAGAATTTTAAAAAATCAAGGAATAATGCAAAAGAAGTACCCATGTCACCCAAAGATGGATGGAAACACACCGGTAGTGGTGCTGTTGTTAGTGATTTATCATCACCATTACAGTTAATAACTTTCCTCACCTTTTTTCACTGATTATTCCAGTTTTGGAATTCCCATCCATTCTCATTCTGTTTCCAAAGTGATGGAATATCCAAAGGAGGCTTCCGTTTATCACTTTCCCATATGATCGTTGTCTAAGAGCCCCCTGCCACTCTTCTTCCTTGTTACCTCCTGGAACTCCTACAAGAGGGCTGGGTGAGGGTCGTGTTACACAACACTGCATTCTGTTATGGATACTTACTTAAGTTTAGCTTAGTTTGGCCCAGTGCCATCAGTGTGGGTCAACCAAAGAGGATCAAACTCACTACACTAACAATGGTCTGCAAGATTTGCTCTATAGCAGGTAACCTAAAATATATACTAAGCTCCTCTGTATTCTATAACACTGTGCAAAACGATTTTTGTTCCTGGGTAGTGAGTGTTATGTTCGGATTGCTTATGTGTAAAAAGTATAGAAAATGGGTATTATTCGCTTCAAACTTTGCTTTTGGCCAGGATAGTGATATTCATATCTAATTGTTTTTCTTACTTTATGTGATTAAAAATATGCAAATTTGCCCATTGTCCAATTGAAAATAAGTAGATTTCAATTCATCACCGTCCTGGTCACAAAAGCAAAGTTTGATACTTTTAAGACATAATCAATCAGAAAATTACACTTATTACCCAGGAACAAAGTCCGCTCGGATTGCCTCACACACAGAAGGTCCGGGTTTGATTCCCGATTAGAGCGAAGAGTATGGAAAACTCTTCATTAAGACAAATTTCCCTGTGCACTCAGCAGCTAATTGAGTACTCTCTAAGCTGTGTGATTAGGGTGGAGGTATCCCTTAGGTGGACTTGCATCCTGCCAGGGGGTGGTCATAAAAACTTGTAGGAATAAAGTCCTGGTCTCGACAAAGACTTGAAACTTGCAAGGATCACTAAGCTGACGCATGCAACAGAATCTGGGTTTTCGTCACCGAGCTCCATACTCCATTGTGAGTTGTCTCTTAAGAGACAGACACTTTACATTTTTTACCCTGGGACAAAAAATTTTTTTAAAAAGTTGCTGAACTTATCCAGTTATCAGTTCCAAACATGTGGCAGTTCTCTTGGATTAAACATGTATCTTTTTTTTTTTTTTTTAATATTTTAAACTTTCTTTTTTGAGTTTGTATATACATGATTGAAACATGGATTACTGCCATAGGGCAATGGTTAACATGGCTATCTTGCAGACCAGGTTGTGAGTTCAATCTTCACTGTTTGCCCAATTCTTGTGATCTTGTGCCAGACTAAACGAAGGTTGCCTGCCATAGAACAGATCTTGCAGACAACTGCTAGTATAGTGAGTTTGATCCTCACTGAGTACCCAGCTGTACTTTTTATCTCTGCCATTCCCCGCCACACGTTAATGAAATATTTTGATGTGAAAACTATCCCTGCCACATGTTAATTAAATATTTTGATACAAAAACTATCCCTGCCTATTCTTAATACTACTAGTTCTCAAACGTTATTGAAACATATGGCAGGGAGTTTGTTTATGTTTGAGAACTAATAGTATTAAGAAGTGGAAGGGAATAGCAGGGAGTTTGTTTATGTTTGAGAACTAGTAGTATTAAGAAGTGGAAGGGAATAGCAGGGAGTTTGTTTGAGAAGTAGTAGTATTAAAAGTGGAAGGGAATGGCAGGGAGTTTGTTTATGTTTGAGAGCTAGTAGTATTAAGAGGTGGCAGGGATAAAAAGTACTGCCCCTGAGTCCCACATTCTGGTGGCTCTGTTCCGAACTAAGCAAATATTAATAACTAGTTTACCTTGATTGCCATAGAGCAAATCTCTCAGACCATTCCAAATGTAATGAGAATGATCATCACTAGGTGATCCTCTTTTATAGCCCTTTGCCAAATAAGTTTTGTACATATCCGAGATTGCCTACCATAGAACAATGCTAGCAGACCATTGCAAGTCTTTTGGTTCCCCATCACTTTGGCCTTGTGCCAGGACTAAGCTGACTATATCAGCAAGCTTAGGCACCTGCCATAAAGAAAGGCTGCCAGCACTGGGTTTTTAAACCCAGATCTGGGTTTTTCGACACCTGTCTGGGTTTCTGAGTTTTTTATTTTAAAATTTAATGAAATCCAAGTTTTTCCACTCATTACAGTTTCTCAAGATTTTTATCACTTAAATCTGTAGAGTAGCAACCGGAAACGATTCTTAACTCATGTCTTTCACATTATACAAACTTTGCACTAACCTTCATATGTATCCAAAAATGTTTGTTAAATGTACATCAAATTTATGTTTTTAAATTTTTTTTCGCAATATTAGTTTTGTTAATGACTGCTACCAAAGGTTTAGGTTATTCATGTGTTCACACATTTATATGTATCTATCTATGTATCCGGACTTCACCCAGCCCTAACTGTTCTACCTTGAAATTGTGTACACACACATTTTTTTTTTGTTTTTTGAAAGTTTCCCTCCAAAATAGAGTTTTTGTGGGGGGGTTCAATTTTCAATGTAAGCTTATGCTAAATTGGTCACTGGTTTGTGCCCAGTTTTTTTTGTTGAAAATTCAGACATTTTTTAGTGATCACAGCTCAACTTTTTAATTGATCACCCCCAACACAGACTATATGGGTGGCAGTGGTTCATAATTTCCCTTGGAATGCTAGTCAAATTTATTTCCTCTTAAGCTATGAAACAAAAAACCTTTCTGTAAGACTCAAAAGAGCTAAGAATTATGATGAAATGGTCTCAATTTTTGAAGATTTCGGTGAATAGTAATGAAATCAAAAGTAACATTTATTTGTAACACTATGTAGTAGCTAACTAGTAACTGTTAATAAATAGGTAAAAATAATTCATTTTAAAAGTGCCTCATTGAGTTATATTGTAAGGTTGTTATTATGACAGATATTAAGAGATTTAAAATGCAACAAAAGATCCAATTTATTCATACATTTACAATGATGGCACGTCCACGTGTCTCCACTCCTTAAACCAGTATATCTTCCCCGACCATGAGGGCGCAAACAGTGGTGCCTTACCGGAAGTTGATAAGCACTCTCCTGCCTAAGGGAAATAACTCATTACAGACAATGCCTTGCTATGTTGGCCCTGTGCCAAACTAAACTAAGCTTAGTAAATATTTCAGTTTGCATGCCACAGTGCAAATCTCACAGACCATTCTTAGTATACTAAATTTGATCCTCACTAGGTGACACTTTTGTGGCTCTATGCCAAACTAAGCTAAATTTATAAATATTTAAGGTTGCCTGCTTTAGATCAGTGGTTGGCAAGTTAGTCTTGCAGACCATTGCTAGTGGTCCTCATTGAGTGCTCCATTTTGGTGATCTTGTGCCAGACTAAGCTAAACTGAGTAAATAAAGTACAGGACTGAAGCTTCTGGCAAATTTACTCCTGTCAGTGTTTGTTAGGGTGTGGGATGGTCCAGTAGGTAAAGATTTTACATGTCTCACTTGTCGTATTAGTATACACATCGTTGATTGAAGTTTGAGCTTAAGAATTTAGTCATTCTTTCACACCTCATGTTCGTGCAGTAAGCTCATTTACATACTTATAAAATCCCTACCTTTTTGTGATAGTTTTTAGAAACCATCAAATGAAACTGCATCTTGTGAGAAACTGTCAACCAAAACGGTCAACATAGGTTTCTTCAGTTTTTAAGTTGTTCTGGTTGACTATGTAGAGGGCTGAAAATTTAAATATTTACTTATGTCTAGAAAAAATGTTTTTTGTTTTTTGAAAGTTTTTAGTGGGGGATTCAATTTGCAATGTAAGCTAATGCTAAATTGGTCACTGGTTTGTGCCCACTTGTTTGTTTAGTTTGTGCCTGGCAGAATTCACGCTTGTTTTTTTTTAATTCAGACTTTATTAGTGATCACGACCCAACAAAAAGCGAGGGAAGTGATCACTAGTTTTTGCAATTTTTTAATTGATCACCCACAACACGGCATGTTGCCAAAAGATATTTGTCACTTGACGGTTTTTATTGTGTGATTAACCAGACCTATTTTTTTTTTTATTTATCATAATATTTTGCATGTGACTTTTCACAGATCTTGTTTTAAAAAAAAGTTGCAAGACTCTAGATAAAAAAAAACAACCTTTCACCAAAGTCACAAGACTTTATTTTAAAAAAATTTTAAACTGATTTTGGCATTAAATGATCTTTCAAGGTTGATATGCCGCTAAACAAATCAATCAATCAAAAAGTTCAAGTTCTGTTTAATTCTAGAGCTTTGGATTTTGATTATCAAGGCGGGCTCTTCCCAATTGGAAAATTTGGGAACACAATTTTCTTATCCCCCAGAAGTCAGTATATTCATATACTCATAAAATCTGCATTACCCAAGCAGTATCTTTCTCTCTACACTCACACACACATTATACAAGAATATCATGGGAGGAGGTATATATACCAATTCTTGTAGTTGTTTCAAATCAGTTTGAAAAATCGTAATAAACGTGAAACAGTCTGTCACTGTAAGGAATTGATTTCCGCCTTCTTTCTTCCATTGGATATATATAGATATATATGGCACACAAAAGCACTGTGCCCTTAATATGATTGAGTCAGCTTTTTATACAAAGCAACAATTTTAATTTTGTAATAACTTTTTTGAAACTCAACCAATTTTAATCAAATCTGGTCACCCTGTAGAGAATTTTATTCTGAGTAACTTTTTGCATTACAACCAAGTCACGAAAATTGCTCTGAAAAACGCTAGATATAAAGTTTTAGCAAATTTTTTAATTCTTGTACTTGATTTTGCTTACACTAAAAATTTCCAGAAATGAACAGAAACAGTTAGAAGTTAGGCTTGTTTCTTAAATTAACGTCTGGTCGATTTTGTTGACAGTGGTAATTTATTCTCCTGTTAAATTTATGTTTATGTAAGAATCAGCAGAGAGATCACTGTGTTTAATTCAAATAACAAGCTAATTGTTTACCTTGAAGTTATAAATTACTTAAAAAAGAAAAAATCATAAAATCCTAACGAAAACAGGACAATGTAATCATTAGAGTGAATGAATGTTTTGATATGTTTGTTCGATAAATCGGATGAAGTATGGATCAAGCACCCCGAAATTGACAGAATTGAAACGGACACATTTTTCCTCCACACCGGTGACATCACTGAAACAAATACAGTGTGTTTTTAGGGAAGATCGTAGCTTTATTTTTGCATGGACCTTTTTTGACAAGTTTAAAATTAAAAGAGTGAGATAGAAATTAATAATCTCAAAGTTTTTAAAAACTTTTCTTCATCCAGTCCAGAAACAGGAGCATTTTTGGAGTTTTGTTTCGAAAATGTTTACATCACAATGTTGTTTAAATGTTTAAAACGGATGTACTCCTCATAATTCTGAATAAAACTAATGAAACATGAAAGGGCTAATCAGTTAAAGTTGACAGACATTTGTAGTGATTTCTTCGGTGTCAAGGCAAAATATGTCCGTTTTCGATTTGACAATTTTTAGGGTGCCTGATGTAAACTTGATCCAATAAATCCTACCTAGGATATCATGATATCCTACCTAGGTTATCAAAAATCAGTGATCTTGTCTCACAAGCCTCATTAGATTCTCTAGGAACTCTGAGAGGAGAAAATGGACTCATAGAAGGAGAGAACTGTTTCAAATTGTGATTTTAAACATCTAGTGTCATTTTTCATGAATGGGTTTATAAAAGGCATGATCCCTAAATTGTCCACTCTTTATCCATGTTTAAGTTCCATCTGGAGTTTTCTTCCTGCATATGGTCTCCTAACCTGAAGTACAACTCAGATGCTATAGAAAGAGTTCAGAGGAGAGCCACCAAAATCATTTCGAGATTTGAAAATATATCCTACACTGAAAGATTAAAACCACTTAATCTAGAAACCCTTGAATACAGAAGAAACGTGCTGACCTACTAGAGGTCTATAGAATCCGGAACAACATACATAGAGTGGATACTGACATTCATTGCTCAAAATGCCCTGATAAGAAAATGCTGACTTCATCTATGTGCAGTAAAACCAGAGGACACAGCCATAAACTACAAATTCAGACCTCCACTGGTACTAGGAAAGATTTCCTCTCTGCAAGAGTGGCAAACACATGGAAGAGCCTAAGTGAAAAGATGGTCACATCTGAGAATATCAATATTTTTTTAAATAATCTTTGTTCGGATATCGGACATACCAAATTTAATTACCATTTTTCTTATTAGTTTAAACCCAGCCCAATTACACTGAAGCTGGCTTAATGACGCAATTAACTGCTGTCAAAAAAGCCTATTTCAAGTATATTAAGAAAGCATGACAGGATACCAGTGGCAGCAGTTGTCTCCCTTACTACAAATCTTTTTGTTTCCTGCAGAAGTCCCCACAAAGGATTGAAGCATTTGCTAGGAAGATGAGAGTCAGTTTAATAAGTTTATCATTGCATTCATATCTCAGTCTTGTTCCTATCTGTCAGAGAAAGATATATAATCACTTTTTTATACTCTTATTAATAACCAGCTTTCACACCTAAGCAATCAGACTCTAAATATACAAGGTTTCCCCAACCTGGACCACTCCGACCAAAACAGGGAGAGTGCCTACAGCCATACACATATATATATATATTGAATGAATTGACTTGCTTAGTATTACATATCTGTTTGCAAATAATTGCATCCCTGCTCACACAACCACACACCAAGGACACCAACTTTCACCACCTCCCTTGTCGTAAGGTTTTTCATGAATTATTCTGTTGCATTCATGGGAAGGGACGGATAAGCAGTGTCAGTTTGTGGATGGCCTGAACTGTATCAATAATTGACGTGTGGAAAAAAACCAGCGAGAGAAAAATAAGTTCTCGGGATACTAAATAATTGAACTTATTTGTTGATGCTGTATGGATCTGTCTCTAACCCATTCATAAAAAACTTGTACATTTAATTGTAGCAATATACATATGTCTATGCAGCAATCTAACTTATGATATATGTATATAGCAAATTTGAAGTTATATGGGACAACCTGTACATGAAGATGGGCCCTCAGTGTTTAGTCATTACCAGTGATGGAAATGGGTTTTGAGAACTAGGTATACAGTAAGGCTGTATCTAGGATCTACTCTCAGGGATTACAGAGGGGGGTCCATAGGGAATGAGTGAAGCGAACCCGTGCAGCTGGGGGTTCTGGGGCATTGTAAGCCCCCATGGGTAATTTCTTTAAATATGGCCGATTTCGGGGCCGTTTTGAAAACCTGGAAATTGAGAAGTAGATATACTCTGTACCTCTACATACCCCCTATTTCCACCACTGGTCATTAATATCTGAGACAACCAGTAAAATTGCTCAATTGAGGGCACATTGTTTGTGCCTGTGCATCCTATATGCCATCAAATATAGTACAAAAATCTTTTATACCTACCCATTTTATTAGAAACCATAAATTAAAACTGTCAAAGTAGGTTTCTTCAGTTTTCAAGTCGGTCTAGCTGGATATATATGTATCATGCATACAGGCCACACCAATGGAGCTAGAGGGCTAAAAATTTCAACATTCACTCATTATGTCTAGGAAAAACGTTTTTTGAGTTTTTAAATCCCCTCTCTAAATAGGTTTTTAGTGAGGGGTTCAATTTACAATGTAGTTTTATTCTAAATTGATACTTAGTTTGTGTCCACTTGTTTTTTTAAATTTGAAAAAGGTGAGAGAAGTAACTTCATTCAAGATTTTATTTAGTGTAGGATTCTTCTTTTTAATTAAAAAGGGGAAACCCACACTCAATAAAATCTTCTTTGGCCAAGGTCAGTGAGTTTTAAATGTATTTTCCAACTGAAACACCTCCCAACTTAGAATACACTCATAAAACATCACATAAACACGCTAAACCAATAAACTGATTAAATAATCAAGGAATCATCAAAACCTTGAAAATGGCTAATTGTTTAGCAGAAAGTGCTCGGTACAACACTTTTGGACAAGCACTATACTGTTGTATAGTACCCCACTATACATAAGTCCTGGACTT
>VCCN01004112.1:5852359-5865620 GCA_006491835.1 Architeuthis dux | reverse complement strand
TATATATATATATGTAAAATCTTTTCAGGCAAAAGCACCTCCACTCTTAAGAGTTAGTCATTCCTCATACCTGACATACTCCAGTTGAAAGTAAGAAGGGAAAGAAACAAGAGAAAGTGACCCCTTAATTTCTTGATTAGGTCCATTGTAGAGCACAAAGCCTCGGGCCTGTCTAAATCATCCTCATTACTAACTGGCCAAATCACTTCCTCCTTACCCTTGATGGCCCCGACCTTAAAGAGTTCAATCAGCGATTCAATGTGGCCCTTTCATTGACGATGTGACATGACAAGAAGGCCACTTACCCTACCCCCAACTCTCTTGCCCTTGAAGAATTGAAAGATTCTTTATCTCTCTCCCTAAATAGTCCTCTCTTCTCGAGCCTCCATGACTTCAGGAATCCTCAGACATTTTTTCCTTTAATCTTTGTTATGTCTTTCTTCTTTGCTTCCTTTCAATCGCAATTGTGAATATCTCTCAGAAATAGTTTTAAACACACACCAAAGACAAAGTAAGTATCGCCTGTTCTTGCATTATAATAACTGACCGATCACTGCCATGATGAAAAGAAAAACAGGTCAGATTTGTCTGATATTAAAGATATATGACTGGCTTCATTTCTTTGCTAAATTGGCCTCTAATGTAATGTCCCCAGCCAGTACAGCCGAGAGATATTCAACACCATTACTGGGAACATTACCTTCGTCAAGAATTCTTTTTAAGGAAATAAGACAGAAGGAGCAGCTTTTGTCCCTTGTGAAAAAGTTATTCCATGGCTACAGAGGAAACTTATCAAGATGCTATCCCGCTTGTGATTGGCCATTTTTGCTCTGCCTGGTTTGGGCTTCAAAGAACTCTAGGGATTATTGCCAACCATACACTTCTGATCCAACCTGTCATTGGAATAATTTGGTGCTTTGACGAGAACTGATTCATGCAAAAAGACAAAGTACCACTGCCATAATTTCTTGTGGCCATTTCTGGCGCTCATGATCTCATTCTTATTTTCTTATTATGTCATTGCATCTAAAAAGTCAGTTTCAGACTGTGAGATTAATGAACCTTTTCGGTTTTTGTTTTTTTTCTTATTCATTTGCTTCCCCATTCTTCCTCTGAAACTTTTTATTTACTTTTCTTCTTTCCTTTTCATTCATTTGCTTCTTTCATTTATTTCATTCTTTCTTTCATTTTTCAGGTTCATTTCATGATATTAGGTTGTTACATAAGAAATGTCCTTTTTTTAGATAGTTTAAAAATAGTATTGACAAATTTAGAGAAAATGGCATTAAAAATAAATTAAATGGGAACTCTAAGAGGAAATCTTTAAAAGAATTTAAACTATTATGTATAAAGTATAACAAGCCAATGTGTGATATGGTGATGCTGGGCTGGAAAATTTTTTTTTAAAAATTTAATTTAATTTATCTAAATGAAGTGTTTTCCATTATTGATAATGATCTGTGATTATTGTAATGTTTTTTTGTTTTTTTAATGTATTTTTTAATGTTGATGAGACAATATTTTATAATGAGATGCCTATAAAGGCATTATATATAAATAAATAAATAAAGATGAAGGATAGTATAAACAAAAAAACAGTTTTAATCAAAATATTCCCCATTTGAAGCAAAAACCTTTTTCCAACGATCCTCTGAAGATGATATGCCATCTCTATAGAATTTCAAATTCAGTAAAAAGCATGAATTAGGTTTCCCTATTATAAACATTTTATAATGGATATGAAGTTAAAAATGCTTGAAAAGATGATAATCTGTAGGAGAAATGTATGGTGAATATGGAAGATGCTGCAAGACTTCATATCCCAATTCTCTAAGTTTAGACACAGTCAGCTGAAAGGTGTGGGGTCTGGCATTGCCATGGTGCATGTGGGACTCATTATTCCAACTTTTTAACCTTTCCTATTGCCTTGAGATGGCGTGATTCAATTGCTGTTGAAGCCCAAAACACACAATATCACCTATTCTTTTTTCCTGTTCGCAAGATATCACCAAAAGTTCTATATTGAATTTCATTCAGATTCTCTGGAAATGTGGGCAAACAGCAAAGGAAGAACTGATTAAATTTTTGAGCGGATCCATGCACAATTACCTCCCCTACGTCGTAGTTATATGTCCAAAACACATAATATCTACATTATTTTCTGGTCCACAAGATATCTCCCAAAGTTCTCAAAGAATTTCATTCAAATTTTCTAGCAGTGTTAACAGATGTATGCCCTTTCTGAGTGCTTTCTAGTTTGAAATTGTACTTGAAAATTAGTCTAACTTGTTTTGTAGACACCATAGCTGTAAGGGGCTCAAGAACCTCCATTAATAATGAATTATATCTCTATTTATAGTGAAGCCACAAAAAATGCAATTACATTAGTAAATCTTTCACTTATAGCATTACTCTCTATGATGTAAAAAAAACAAACAACATTTCATATATAACAAACTAATAATTATTTAAATTCACTCCTATTTTCACTCTGTTTTTTTTCTTTATTCTTTTCTTTTTTTCTGCCATTTTACTTCAATATTTTATAATCTTTCTCAATTTTTTCATTCTTTCTATCTTTGTTCATTCCTTCCACAGAATTTCCTTTTCATTCCATGTCTCTTTTTCTTTTTCTTTTTCACCAATATTTCTCATCATTCTTCCACCTTTTACTTTTCTTTTCATTATTTTTTCATTTATGTATCCAAAATTTATATTTTTCTTTTTACTTTTTTTCTGTGTTTTTCTTTTTTTTTCTTTCATGTTTCATTCCTTTTTTTCTGTGTTTTTCTTTTTTTTCTTTCATGTTTCATTCCTTTTTGCTGTGTTTTTCTTTTTTTTCTTTCATGTTTCATTCCTTTTTTTCTGTGTTTTTCTTCTTTTTTCTTTCATGTTTCATTCCTTCTAATTTTTCTATTTTACAATCATTTCTTTATTCTTTATTTCCTTTCATTGTTTCTTACCCTTTTCTTCACTCAAGTCTTCTCTCGCTTTCTCCCTATCCTTCCTCACTTCTTTTGTGACAGTCCTTCCATAAAAAGAAATATTTAGGAAATCTCTCGGCTTCCCACACCCTAGTTGTGATAGTTTGGACCATAAAATGTCTCTCTCCTTGGATGACCACCAATCGCTTTCAAATTGGCCACGTTTGATTAATGTCCACTTCTGGGACCTTGGACACTCTATTAACGGACTATCTGCTAAGCTTATGAGGACATTTCCTGGACATAATAGAGAGAATTATAATACAAATCATATAAAAAGATTAAGAGTATTTCTTTCCTAATTCTTTTAATTTGGTTATCAGAAGAGAAGAATGAGAAGGAAAAGGGTCAGAAGAAGAAGTGAAAAAGAAAGGTAAGAAGAACAGAACATGTATAGAAGAAAAGGAGGAGACAGACAAGAAGAAAAAAGTAAGTGAAAGATGAGGAAGAAGAAGACCAAGAGAAGGAGAGGAAAGATTTGAAAAATCAGAGTAAAAAGAAGATACAGAAGAAGATGGATGAGAAGAAAAAGAGAAAAGACAAAGAGGAAGAGAAACAAGGGAATAAAAAGAATTAGAAGACGAAAGAGAAAGAAGAGGAAGAAAAGATGGAAATGAAGAGCAAATAGAACAATGGTATAAAGAAGAGAAAGAAGAAGATGAAAAAAAAGAACTCAAAATAGAAGAATGAAAATAAAGAGAAAAAGATTTGAGTGAGGACTAGCATTCCAAGGGAAATTATGAATCACCACCACCCAATATATGCTGTGTTGGGGTTAAAAAGTTGAAAAAAGGAGTGAGCAATGAATAAGTTACTTCTCTCACCTTTTATTGGACTGTGATCACTAAAAAAGGGTCTGAATTTTCAAAAAACAAGTGGGCACAAACTAGGGACCAATTTAGCATAAACTTACATTACATATTTGAAAATTCCCCCAGAGGGGAATTTTCAAAAATAAAATAAAAACATTTTCCCTGCTCATTGAGGGGAGTGTGTGTGCAAAATTTCAAGTTTCTACTGTGAATGGTGAGGAGTAGGTGAAGTCTGGATACATAGATAGATACATATAAATGTGTGAACACATGAATAACCTAAACCCAGCAATAAACCAGTGTTGTGGGTAGCAGTGATTAACTAAACCCAGCAATAAACCAGTGTTGTGGGTAGCAGTGATTAAAACCCAAAAATACTAAAACGGAGAAGAAATAGATAATGGTTGAAGAAAACTGTTCAACTTGGCGAAGAGGGGAATTGAAGACATTTCTCGCAACACTAACAACGAAACAAGACTGGCTGCTACAGGGTCACACTCCACTCCTTCTTCTTTTCTGACTGAAGATGAATACTGAAAATTTTATATTGTATATATAATAAATGAATCTGTAAATATATAAGACTTGTCAGTTTGGCTCAGTTGATTATAGAGCTGCCTATCAATCACTAGGTTGTGATTTCAAATTATAGTAGGAAAATGTTAATTTTATACAGCTGTTTGGTTTAACGTGATGAGATAGACAAACAGTGAAGAGTTTACTCCCCTAAATTTGGTGAGGATTGTTCTTGTTACAAGGGGATAAGGTGAACTCCAACTTGGACTGGAGTTTGATAATTTATTTAACAAACAACATGAGTTGTGAAGTTAAGTGTCTTGCTTTTTTTCTGCAAGGAACAGAATAGAGCATAGTCAATGTCTACTTGTGTGTGGCAAAGCATCTGCATTTATTTATGAGTGGTTTCTATGTATTAGGAACTGTCAACCAAAACTGTCACCAAAACTGTCACCAAAACTGTCAAAATAGGTTCTGTAAGCTTGTTTCAATGACAGATATTAACAGATTAAAAATGCAGACACAAGATGTACTTACAGGTCCTTTATTCAAATAATGACCGTGGTCACGACACACACACGTGTGTTCTCGATCTCTCTCTGATCTACTAATAACCAAAATAATATGGCTGCTCTTTTAGAATGTAAAGAAGTGCCCCTACCGGAAGTGGATAAGAACTCTTCTGCCTAAGGGGAATAACTCATGATACTTTTTTCAAGTTTTCAAGTTTGTCTGGCTGGCTAGGTAAGTATCACACGTACAGGCCGCACCAATGGAGCTAGAGAGCTGAAAATTTCAACATCTACTCCTTATTATGTCTACAAAAAACCTCTTTGTTTATTAAAAATTACCCCCTTAAGTGTGATTTTAATGGGGGATTCAATTTGCAATGTAAATCTTTGCTAAATTGATCCCTTAGTTTTTGTCCAGCAGCATTCACATTTGTTTTTTTGAAATTCAGACTTTTTTAGTAATCACTATCCAACAAAATGTGAGAGAAGTAACATATCCATTGATCACCCCTTTTACCAATTTTTTAATTGATCACCCCCAACACGGCAAAAAGCCAAAAGATGTGGGTCACATAACAGTTTCTATTGTGTGACTAACCAGACCTGTTATTTGTATGTGTATGAATTAAGTCATATCGGTGGCAGAAAAACTGAACCTTATATGAAATAGTCATCTTAAAGTTCAGTAGAAATTGTCTTTGGTGTTATAAAGCTGAGGATGTGACTGGTTGTTGTCAAATCAGCCTGATCAGACTGACTGACAGTTTAGGATTGTATTTTTATTTTATAAGTTTAGAACATGATTAAAGTTGGTTAAATACTTGCAGTTGAATGCAGAAGAACCAACTACTGAAGAATCACTGAATGATGGAGCGAGTTATACTTTCTATTTTGTTGTATTCAAAGACAACCAATCTCACTGGAGTTGAAGCCATTGTAAGTCTTATGTGTTCATCTGAAGACAATGCAAACACTTGTATTTTTATTTTATAGGTTTAGAACATGATTAAAGAGTTAGTTGGTTAAATACTTGCAATTGAATGCAGAAGAACCAACTACTGAAGAATCACTGAATGTTATACTTTCTATTTTGTTGTATTCAAAGACAACCAACTCACTGGAGTTGAAGCCATTGTAAGTCTTATGTGTTCATCTGAAGACAATGCAAACACTGGACAACATTGGCACAAAACTGAATATTTATATCTTTCTGGTAGGCTTCCAGAATAGGGTTATTTTTGCTGTTCAATGATTGGTTAGACATATTCATTTTTCTGATTGGTTAATAAAGAATAATATTGAAAATCTAATATTCTTACACAGATTTGTATTTGGAGTAAATATAGTATAGAACTGTTCTCTATAACTTAAAACAAGAAAGGAACAGATCTTGATAGTCACTGATTAGAAACCATGTTGGGGGTGATCAATTAAAAAAAGGAAGTGATCAATGAATAAGTTACTTCTCTCACTTTTTGTTGGATCACTAAAAATTCTGAATTTTCAAAAAACAAGCACAAACTAGGGACCAATTTAGTATAAACTTACATTGTAAATTGCACCCCCTGCACGCGCGTGCACACACACACACACACACACACTAAAAAAACAATTTGGGAGGAATTTTCAAAAAACAAAAAAGAAATCATTTCTTCTATACATAATAAAATCTTCAGCCCTATGATACATACATAGCCAGCCAGCTGGACCAGCTTGAAAACTGAAGAAACCTATGTTGACAGTTTTGGTGACAGTTTTGGTTGACAGTTTCTAAAAAACAATTTGGAATAAGAAAATAAAGAGAAGAAAATACTTTGCTGAGGAAGAAGGCATGAAGACAATGATGGAGAAATCAACTTTAGCTCTTCAAACAAGATGACTTTAAATAGCATCACCATGATTGTCATTGATCAAAATCAGAGGCTGTCTCATTTGCTTACATTGTGTCCCAAATAAAAAAAATATCAGACTATATCAGAACCCCACTTTCTGGAATCAATAAAAGAGGTGCTTAAGAGCTAGTAAAAAAGCAATTTATTTTTCTTATTTCAATTCACAAAAGAGTTCCATTTTTTAAAAACCTATTCATTGAAGAGTTCCACAGCGGTTACAAACAGTCTATGAATCTAAGAGTTAATAAACAAACTTAACATAAATGAACACCAAATCAGTTGTTTAGTCATCTGAAGTAAAAATCACAGACAATTTAATGAATCAGTAATAAATGTGGAGGTGCAAGTGGCGTAACAGTTAATGGTGGGGACAATGAAATCAGTGAGCTGAGTGGCCAAGGCTGTTTCTGTTCATTTTGCACTAATGTTCTTAGGAAAGGCATGAATCCTCCTCTTCTCACCTCCTCTTCTCTCCTCATGGGTAAAATAGCAGTGTAGGTCAGTCCTGCCCACACTCCTGGGTAGACTTTCAGGCAAGACCACATAGCCCCTCCTAAAACCTTAAAAAATAAAATTATTTTTGAATGCATGTGATCACTTTTGGTGTTAGTAGTTCGCACATCAAAGTGGACCATCAGATTTAAAATGTGCCAATATTTTATTGTCGTGTTTGGGTTAGGGTGAGGGTTAGGAATTTGGAATAAGGAGAAGAAAATAAAGAGAAGAAAATACTGTGTTAATTCTATCAATGTTATCAATGCCTCCGTTTGGAAGCAAAAAAAAGCTACTTTTTTTATTAAATTCATTGCAAATCTATAAGGAAAAGACTCTACTTTTATCTTGGAGAATTATTGTTAGACACATGTTTTATCTATTTGCTGTTTGCATGGCAAATTCATGGTCAAAATGGTCAAAGGAAAAGAGTAGAGCTTACAAAATTGATGACTGTAGTAGTATATATATGTATATATCTTCTTCATGAATTAAATCTACAATCCATAGACATTGGCCTATAAAATATAATTGAAATTTCCTTGTAAAATGCTGAAATACCTATAAATTTATTACTTTTAATGTAAAATAAAGTGCATTTTTTACTTCCTCATGTTTGAAAACCATGATTTAGCCTTTTACTAAGTACTCAAATATGTCAACTGAGAGACGAGATATGAAATTCTGTTTTTTTTTGTATGCTGGCGGCCATTTTGTTTTATGCAAATTAGATAGTTCATCCCAACTTTTTTCTTAGGAACATCTTTTTTCTGAAAGAGGACATCCTAAGGAACATTTTGGTACCCTATTCATGGAGGTGGGGGAGTGAGAAGGCCCTGCTGGTCCTCGCGGACTATAGTGTTTAAAAGGTTAATCAGTGTTTCTGGGAGCCTATTTGTGCTTGAATAGCGAGAGCTTTCATTCAATTACAGGAGCAAACTGGCTGTGGTCAGACATGGGAAGTTCCTGCTTAAACTGTTTTCAATATGTTCAAGAATTACACAAGAAGGATCAAAAGAAAGTTCCAGGGGGTCAGAAAGAGCAGTATTACACTCAGAGAGAGGGGCAGTAAGTAAAGGTGAGTACCTGTCAATCTGAAGGAATGGAGGGGGGGTTAAGTTAATATGCTATCAGTTGGAGATGGTGGAAAAAGAGCTTTTCCACCAACCAATCAAGAAGGAGAAAGTAAAGACTGTACTCTCTCTCCCAATCTGTTTGTTGTGGGGAAGATCAGAAGGAGAGAAGCCAATTTAATTATTCCATCCTTGCTGTTTTATCAATATGTTTTGGACAATGTGTTCTTTGGTCTTCCTAGTATTGTCTGAAATTCTGAGATGAGTCATTGTTGCTATTTCATCAGTTATTCAGACTAGTATTCTCCTCCTCTCTGTTTTTATCACTGTGTTTTGGCCAATGTGTTCTTTGGTCTTCCTAGTGTTGTCTGAATTTCTGGAATGAATCATTATCATTATTTCAGCAGTTATTCAGACTAGTATACTCCTCCTCTCTGTTTTTATCACTGTGTTTTGGCCAATGTGTTCTTTGGTTTTCCTAGTGTTGTCTGAAATTCTGAGATGAGTCATTGTCGCTATTTCATCAGTTATTCTGACTAGTATTCTCATCCTTTCTGTTTTTATCACTGTGTTTTGGCCAATTTGTTATTTGGTCTTCCTAGTGTTGTCTGAAATTCTGAAGATGTGTCATTGTCACTATTTCAACAGTTATTTGGACTAGTATTCTCATTCTTACTTTTTTTATCATTATATTTTGGCCAGTATGTTCTCTTGTGTTCCTAATGTTTAAAATTCGTCTTTACTTTTCCTTATAGATACACATATACTAATATTTCAGTCACTGCATGCAACACTAACGATACTGTCTTTCTCATTTGTTGAAGGCCTTTGTCTAGTGATGATAGGCACTCATTAACATTGAACTCTATTGTGGGTTTGCTTCTTCAGTCTTTTGTTAAGCTTGTTTATACAACTTTCTGCACTCTGCATCCCAGCCAAGTTAGGTTCCTAATCTATTATTTTGACCTCATTTCAAAGAGGGCACTTTGCCTCCTCTTCCTTCTACATATGTTTGACCACACCCTACTTCAATATGTCACATCAGATTACCACTCTTTGATATTCTTAACACGTTCAGTTCCAGAAGGCGTTAATTAACATTTTCGCTACTTTACCTGTTATGCACCAAACAGCGTTAATTACAAAATGTCCCCCTCATTGAAATTCATGCCATGTCTTCATTTTGTCCTCTGTAGACTGCAGTGACTAATACCTGCTTTCCAGCAATGCTATTTAGTCTCTATGGAATCCCCATTGTTCTATTCTCTGTCCACATATGTCAGCGAAAAAACGTTGGTGCTGGAGGTTTTAAAATCTAATTTGTAGAGATGTCAGCTGCTTTTAGAAACTGTAAACCAAAACTGTCACCAAAACTGTCAAAATAGGTTTCTTCAGTTTTTGAGTTAGTCCGGCTGGCTGGCTATGTGTCAAGTGTACAAGCCACACCAATGAAGCTAGAGGGCTGAAAATTTAAATATTAACTCCTTATTATGTTTAGAAAAAAAGTTTTTTGTTTTTTTTAAATATTCCCTGTAAATAGGTTTTTAGTGTGGGGTGGGGGTGTTCAATATGTAAGCTTATGCTAAATTGATCCCGTAGTTTGTGTCCAGCAGCATTCACAGTTTTTCCTGAAAATTCAGACATTTTTAGTGATCACTGCCCAACAAAAGGTAAGAGAAGTAACTTATTTATTGATCACCCATCTTTCCAATTTTCTAATTGATCACACCCAACATGGCATGCTGCCAAAGGATCTTGGTCACTTGACGGTTTCTATTGAGTGACTAACCGGACCTGTCTTTATGTTCTTTATTACAACTGCATAGGATATTTACTGACAGATTTTTGGTCATATTTTCCATACAAACAGGTCTCTGGGAAACTACCCTGGCGTCGTAATGACCATATACCTTTTTGATTTTTCCAGCCATTTCTTTTGTGTAAGGTAAATACATTATAGCTTTATAGTTATTTTCTATAGTTTTGAGAAGGGTCATTAACATTTAAATCGTTCTTCAGACAATTGAACTCCTTCTTGTTGTTTGTTTGTTGTTTCGGCCGATCCATGTAATATTCGAATGTGATGGGTTAAACAGAAGTTTTTAACTTCAAAGGAGGTAACCCTTATAACATAGGATTCGGGTGTTTCTTTATCCTTGTCTTGTTGGGTTTATGCCTGTTGAGCAGTGGAAGCAACTTCTGTTTACCCCATCACATTTGGAAATTACACCTGAGGAAGGTCGAAAAAATGGATCAATCGAAATGTCATGTTAACAACACAAACAACAAGAAGGAGTTCAATTGTCTGAAGTAATTGAATGCTTTATAGTTATTATCCTATGAGTTTGTGCATCTATTAGAAGGTTCCAATATTATTCAAGTTGGAAGGTTATTATTCCTTGGATGGATGTAACATATATGGTTCAATTCATGCTGTAAGGTGTAAGGGTCACTACTTATAATTTTTTGACCAACGATGAAAGCAATGTACATTGGCTGAAATAGGATAAAAAAATTAAGCATACAATAATAGTATGAACTAGTATTCCAAGGGAAATGATATGCTTCTTTTTACCTTGTAAATTAAAGAGTGGTGGTGGTAGTGATCACTAGACAGTACAAACAAGTGAGAATGCAGCTGGACACAAACTAAGGGATCAATTCAGCATAAACGGAACCACCCTCTAAAACCTATTTTGGGGGGAAATAAAAACAAACAAAAATCCCCTACTCATTGAGGGGAGTGTGTGTACAAAATTTCATGTTTCTATTATGTACGGTTAGGGCTGGGCAAAGTTCGGATACATAGATACATAGATAGATACATATAAAACACATAAATAATCTAAACCCAACAATAAATCAGTGTTGTGGGTAGCAGTGATTAATAGCTCATCAAATGACAAATCTGAGAACTTCTGACAATATTAGGAAGCCTGAAGAATGCATTGACCAAAGTGATAGGTACAGCAAGGAGGAGAATAATAGTCTGAATAACTCATCAAATAATGAAAATGATATTTTAGAAGTTCAATGCTTATATTTATCATTCATACAATGGTAGAAATAGACAGATTTTTAGAAAGCATCAACCAACACTGTCAACATAGGTTTCTTCAGTTTTTTGGCTGGCTGGCTATGTATGTATCATGTGTACAGGCTGAACCAATGGAGCTAGAGGGCTGACAATTTAAACATTTACTCCTTATTATGTCTAGACATTTTTTTTTGTTTTTTGAAAATTCAACCCATAATAGGTTTTTAGTAGGGAGTTTAATTTGCAATGTAAGTTTATGCTAAATTGGCCCCTTAGTTTGTGTCCGACAGCATTCATGCATATTTTTGGAAAAAAATGTTTTTTAATCACTGCCCAACAAAAGGTGAGAGAAGTAACTTAATCATTGATCACCCCTTTTTCCAATTTTTTAATTGATCATCCCTAACATGGCATGCTGCAAAAGGATATTGGTCGCGGTTTCTAATGAGTGACTAACCAGACCTGTTGTTTTATTATTTTTTTATCGTAAAATCGGTAACATTCTGGGAAATATTACAGGCATCTGAAGAAGACCGGAGGTTACAACAGCCAAAATGTTGTGACAAAAACAACCAAGATGAGGATACCTGTTCAAAAAAAGCAATTTATAATAATGAAAAAGTGCTTATTAGTTATCAGATGAGAAGAATAAAGGGGAGGGAATTTATTCTTTTCTAAAGACGATTATCAATCGAGAAAGAAAGCGAGACTAGAAACTGAAACAACAAATCTTGTTAGTCACTCAATAGAAACCATCACATGACAAATGTCTTTTGGCAGCATGTCGTGTTGGGGGTGATCAATTAAAAAATTGGAAAAAAGAGTGATCAATGAATAAGTTAGTTCTCTTGCCTATTGTTGGGCAGTGATCACTAAAAAAGTCTAAATTTTAAAAAAACAAGCGTGAATGCTGACGGACACAAACTAAGGGATCTGTCATAACCTCTGGACAACAGGAGTTGGCTTGTGCTATTTTTAGAAGCACTTCCTGTTTGTCTAGACAGTTGACCTTGGCGTCAACCTCAGCGTCTCGAATTTGCTGTGCTTTTAGTTAAAATCACCAGTCAGAGTCTACTTGTGGACAAGACTGGTCCCACCTTTTTGGTGTCTAAAGATCAGCTAAATCTTCTAAATGCTAACCACACTCTATTCTATTTTTCCTCCCTATTGTCTCAACTACTAACCAGTACTAAAGCCACTAACTAATGCTAATACTTAAGAAGAAACAGATGAACTGAAAGAACTTGACTGATCACCTTGTGTTTCTACATAGAAAAAAAGGTAGGTTGTCTTTTATATATATTGTTTGACTTTGTGACTTCCCTCGAAACCAAAGTCATCACAGGATCAATTTAGCATAAACTTACATTTCAAATTGACTCCGCAACTAAAAACTTATTTAGGGGGAGAATTTTTAAAAAAAAACAAAACCTTTTTTCTAGACAAAGCTCCATTGGTGTGGCCTATATGCCTGATACATACATACATACATACATAGCTAGACCAGCTCAAAAACTGAAGAAACCGATTTTGACAGTTTTTGTGACAGTTTTGGTTGACGGTTTCTAACATGATCACTTATCTCACCTGTACCATAAGTATCCAAAGCACCAAAGACTTACCTATCTAAACTATTTTACATAAACTGTCTGTAAGCTTTTAATTTATTTATTATTTTTGGGAAGCTCTGATGAAATCTGAAATTAATCTCTTTCTAAGTTTTCCCAGGAATATCTGATATCCTGACCAGATTTTCTTGTTTCCTTCTTGACTCTGTAGGAAGGATAGAGTCTGTGTCCGTGTTTCCTGCACTTGTTCAGCCGTCAAGTCTGCGACTCATTTCCATTCATCTTCCTACCCTACCCCCATAAACCGATTCCGATTAAAGAGAGAAAGTTTACCTCAAGAACAGTGCGATGCTCTTGATGTTGACTTTTTGCAGA
>VCCN01004112.1:5792370-5803386 GCA_006491835.1 Architeuthis dux | reverse complement strand
AAAATGATGCATAACAATAGGTTGGAAGGCATTCGGTATGAACAGAGACATGTTGAATAGCACCTTGCCAATGTGCTTAAGGTGTAAAGTATACAATGAATGCATAATACCAGCTATGACTTACGGATGTGAAACATGGAAATTAACAAAATGAACTGACAACCAACTTAGAATCGCACAGAAAAAGATCAACATGGCAGACCAGGGTGAAAGATATACAAATAATTAAGCAACAAAAATGGAGATGGGCTGGACACTTAGTAAGAAGAAAAGACAACAGGTAGTGAAAATGGTTAACTGATTGGTGCCCATTGGACAGTAAACACAGTAGGAAAATACCAGACACAAGATGGGAGAATGAGATAGAAAGGTCTGCTGGTAGAACATGGCAGAGATCGTTATGTGTCATTTTATTTCGCGTTCATGGTCTTTCTCTAATTTTATTATCTGACCTGACCTATTCATCATCCTCTTCTAGAGCCTATCCATCTATTCTTATGGTCTTATCTGGATTTATCAAATAGTCTGTTGTATAGTGGGGTGAATGTCCTGGACTTGGATAGAAAGGAAACTCGAAGACTTGCTTGTAAAAATATCTGGACATATTTTTATTTCATAGTATACACAGCATACACTTCGTCGGCCGGTGGATGAAAAGTAGGAGAGAGATGATGGGTGCCGAGAGAGCATTCCCAACAGGGGAACTTGGTCTTATGTCTTCCCAGCCCTAGGCTGTTTGCCTCCTGGCTGCTTAGGTCTCTGAGTTTTCTGTTCGCGCCTGCTCTCTGTGTTCGGGTCTGCTTTACAGGTTTCTCGAACACCCACACAGGTGTCATCCACATCTTGTTTGTTGGACACCTACGCATATACCTATTTCCTAAGGTGAGCGGGTCACTTACATTTCCACACAGGTGTTTGACCCCAGAATAACCTTTTCGTGGCAGCATATCATAACAATTCCACAAATGTATTGAATATTATTATTCACATGTTTCAGCCCTTTAAGAGCCTCATCAGGTTCATATTTTGCAGGTGATTTTAAAAGTAAAATGTAAGGATGTTTATGGTAGCAAGTTTATATTAGATGCTTGTTAAACAGTTTATATCCATTTCAAGTGAGTAACTTGTGGTCAAGGTACTAATGGTTTGGAGTGTGGTTGACAACTGCTAGCCTTCAAATGTACTTATAAGGAATCTTCATCCTTTTTTTATATATATGGTAGAAGTTATTTTTTATAGTTTTGAGAAGGATCATTATTATTCAAATGGTTCTTTGAACAATTGAACTCCTTCTTGTTATTTGTGTTGTAAACACAATGTTTCGGCTGATCCATTCTTCGGCCTTCTTCAGGTGTAAAATCTGAATGTGATGGGTTAAACAGAAGTTATGTTTAAAGGGGGGTAGCCTCTATAGCATTATAGAATGGATTGGCCGAAATGTTGTGTTTACAATAAAAATAACAAGAAGGCGTTTAATCGTCCGAAGAACCATTTGAGTTATTTGACAATGTGGAAATGAAAGATCGAGAAAAGCTTGTTACATCTCAAACATATTTTAAGCCTAGATGCATTTCGCAGAGTTTCGTTCAGTGTCTTCAGAAGCGGTTTTGCAGTGCAGATGACTCCAGTGTGTTCAGTCCGACTCCTCACATGTGAGATAAGCATACTGACCATTACTCTGACAGTTGTTCTATATACAAATACACACAAACACGTATCCCACACAACAGAGAAACATGTCTATTCATCCTGTCTGAGTGGATATGTATAAATATGAGAGGGCCACAGTCTTTATATCTTTCTAATTTTGATTCAAACAAGCATTTGTGTGGCTCAGTAGACGTGTTCATTAGTATCAATAGTATCATCAATCAATAGTATCATCACACAAAAGTTTCTTCAATTTCCAATGCTTTCAAAAGGACAAAGAGAAAGAAGAAACAAATAAGAAACCATCAACCAAAACTGTGAACATAGGTTTCTTCAGTTCAGTTTTGCCTAGAAAAAACACTTTTTTGTTTTTTGAAAATTCACCCTCAAAATGAGTTTTTGTGGGGGATTCAATTTGAAATGTAAGTTTATGCTAAACTGGTCCCTTAATTTGTGTCAGGCAGCATTCACACTTGTTTTTTGAAAATTCAGACCTTTTTAGTTATCATTGCCCAACAAAGTAACTTATTCATTGATCACCCATTTTTTAAATTCTTTAATTGATCACCCCCAACATGGCATACTGCCAAAACACATTGGTCACATGATGGTTTCTATTGACTGACTAACCAGACCTGTTTTGATTTAAATTGTTTTCCTTCATTCTTATTGCTAAAAACCTGTTTAAATATTGGCAAAGATGGTTGGAGGGTTTGAGGAAAAATGTCAATTTGAAATTTACTTGGGTTTCATTGAGATACAAAGTATGATACAACCTTCCACTTTTTATGGACTCTTTGTTTCGATTTTTCAAATAAATACTGCACTTGTTTTTATTTTGCTTTTTAAATAATAAATTTCACTGCTTAGCTAAACTCCAGATTCTTTCAAGAGGTCAATATAAATATATAAAATTTCAATTTGATTCTGTTAGATACAAGCAGCTACAATAATGATAACAAGAAACATCCTCTACAAGAATTTCTCTCTCATCAAAATAGTCATCATCCCAACTTTATTTTTGAGTGAATTCACAGAGGAAGGTGATGTTTGTTATAATGGGACAAGATTCTTTGATTCAAAACAAAATAGATAACAGGTCTGCTTAGTCACTCAATAGAAACCGTCATGTTACCAATATCTTTTGTCAGCATGCCGTGTTGAGGGTGATCAATTAAAAAAATGGGTGACGAATGAATAAGTTACTCCTCTCACCTTTTTTCAAATTTTCAAAAAACAAGTGGGCACAAACTAGAGATCAATTTAGCATAAACTTATATTGTAAATTGAACCCCCTCCCCACTAAAAACCTATTTTTTTTTAAAAAAAACAATGTTTTTTCAAGACATAATAAGGAGATGTTGAAATTTTCAGCCCTCTAGCTCCATTGGTGTTGCATGTGTGAGTGATACATACATACATAACCAGTTGAACTGACTTGAAAACTGAAGAAACCTATTTTGACAGTTTTGGTGACAGTTTTGGTTGACGGTTTCTAATATATAAAGGAATTTAATTATTAACATACTAATGGCTCTATAATGGTCAAAGTAGTGATTATCAATATCTCCACCTAAGCAAAATGGGTACTACACAAAAGATGCCTGCAGTAATTTGTTGCAGATATCAAGGAATATCATCTCATCCCCCTTAAATGCAATAAAGAAGTAAAGTTTAAGAGATAGATGCTCCGTACTTAAGAAACCATACACTCTGACTCGTCCATGACTGGAATTAAGAGATGATGCCTAAAAGCAGTCATTATTAGGCAGAGTTCTTTTGGTATATAGAAAATACCAAATGCATATTCACCCTTATGCAAGAGAATAGCATTCAGATCTATGGCACACTTTCACTATTGAAGATGGAACAGACAATTGTAAATGCATACAGGCTGATAGATGACTAGTAGAAATTAGATTAGATCTACATGCAGATTAGATCCGTTTCAAATGTGCAGTTTAGTTAAATGGACAAATAATTGATCTGCTAAATAGCAGTTGCAATAAAAATCAACAAAAATAGATAAAAGAAAACTGGCAGAAATATTTGTAATTGTGAAAATACTTCCTCTCAAAGTTAAGTATATAAACAAGGTTTTAGGAACAAAGCGGGAAGGTTGTTGTTCAGCTTTGGGACATTAATATCTACAAAGAATAAATGATGACATTCCCCACAAATATCATTGAAAAAAAATTATATGAAATAAATTAATAAATTAAAATGAAAGAAGCAGCAGATGACAAATGCCACCATATTAAATTCAATGTTTGCATTGGGGAGTTGAAATACCAAAGTTCATTAGCTTCTATCATTGGGTTTTAGTAATGATTGACTTAACTTCCTCAAATTCAAAACACTGCTGTAGTAGTTGAAGAAAAATTTAATGAAGAAAAATATATATAACTAGCATTCCAAGGGAATAAAATTTGTATATGAATTGATGTATACATACATCAGTAGTTATGTAGACACATGTAAATGAGAATCAGTACAAAGCATAATATAACAAAGAACAAAATAGATAAGTAAAATATAAGAATAAAAGATAAACATATGCAAAAAATTAAATTAAAAAATATCCAGTTATATAAAAAATATATAAGAAAATATGTTAAAATAATTTATGCCGTCCAATGAACAAATATTCCAGGGGCTAAAATATACAATTCCTATCTTATCATACATAAATACCACATTTACAATAGATGCTTTTTTATTCATAAATTATAAACATTAACATACCCCCATCGCAGTAATTCTAGAAAAAAAAGGTTTACTAGTGTTTTTGTAAATAATAAACTCAGAAAAAAGTGACCAATCAATGTTTGGAGGAAAAAAAGAACAAAATAGATAAATGCTATATGAATAAAAGATAAAAATATCAAAAAATTAAATTTTAAAAATATATAAGAAAAATATGAAATTAAAACAGATTAAATGAAATTATTAAAAATAAATTTTTTTAAAAATCAACCAAAGTTTAAGGATAAAAAAACTGGAAACAAAAAACAAATAAAATAAAAATTAAATTAAAAATATAAAAATAAATTGAAATGAAATAAAATGGAAACAAAAATAAAACAAATGTGTATAAATCAAAAAACAAAATGAATCATGATAAAAAATATAAAATAAACTGACCAGTTCATTATTACCCCACTTTAGTCCAATCCACCCCTGGCTCCCACCCAACACTTCATGGCCTGGAAATCATGGTGATGAAAGTTTCCATTGTCAGTTTAGGATACTAATAGTTGGCCAGTTGTGAAAGTTTCTCTTTGTGGACGGCTGAACACATCGATTTTGAGGTTCACTTTCTGCTTTTCTTTTGGCTTTCATATTTGGTTCTTGTTGGAGTTATGACATTGGTAAAGTGAATGAGGAAGAGAAACACTTTCTTTAAAGTTTTCTCTTTTTCTCACTTTCTCATCTTTCATTTTCTTTTTCTTCTTGCGTTCTCCTTCATTCATCATCCGATATTTCCCTCCCCCAATATTTTAGTCTCTTTCATCTCAAATACCTTCATTCATTTTCCTTTTGCTACTCTTTATTCAACTTTTCATATTTGGTCTCACAAATTCAATCTCTCTTCCTAACTCTCTCATTCATTTGATCTCTTCACCAATATTACGCATCCTTCATCTTCTGCTCGCACTCTCCCATCCATTTACATACCTTTTTTTGCTCTCTCCCTCTCACTCACATGACTTCTTATACTCTCTCTCTCTCTCTCTTTCATCAATTTCTTTTGCCCTCTCCCATCAATTGACAAGCCCTTTTTTGCTCTCTCTCTCCATCCATCCATCCATTTACATACCTTCTTCTTCTCTCTCCCACCTTTCACATACTTTCCCCTGCTCTCTCTCCCATCTATTTGCATGTCTTCTTCTGCTCTCTCCTCTATATACAAGCCCTTTTTGCTCGCTATCTCTCTCTCTCTCTCTCTCTCTCTCTCCTGTTTATATGCCTTCCTCCCTCTCCACCTATACATATTTCCTCATCCTCCCTCTCTCAACCTCATCTGCTCTCCCTTCTCTTTCATTGTTGCTCTGACTCATTCACCTTTGCACATTCATTCTCCCGCATTGAATCTTTCATTCATTATTCCTCATTCTGCCTCGACCCTTCTCGCATTTACATCAAAGTTTTCTTTTTTGCTTTCTCTCTCTGCTTCATTTTCTCTCACCCTTATTTCCCCTCATTCCCTCTCTCCCTCATTCGTTTATTTCCCCTCTCTTCTCCATTCTCTTATTCTCTTATTCTCTCTGTATCTTCCTTGGTTCACACATACACGTGTAGCCCCTCACCCTCTTTCAGTCTATTTCCCTCCCTCTCTACCACTTGCTCATTCTTTTTCTCTCTCTCATTCATGTATTCATTTTCCCTTCTTTCTCCATTCTCCTATTCTCTCTCTATCTCCCCTGGTTCACACACGCACAATTGTACACCCTCTCTCTTCCAGTCTCTTTCCCTCTCTTCTGTTTTCTCATTCTCTCTCTCATCCATTTATTTATTCATTCATTTCCCCTTCTTTTGCCATTCTCTAATTCTCCCTATCTTCCGTTTCACGCTCACACTTGTATACCTCTCTTTTTCAGTATCATCCCCTCTTCACTGTTTGCTTATTCTCTATCTCTTTTTCCCTCACCACCCCTCTCACTCTCTCTCTTCCCTCCCCCCCTCTCTCTCTCTCTCTCCCCCCTGGTTTACCTCCGACCCTGATTCATTTTCCTTGAGAGCAGAAAAAGGACAATGATTATTCAACTAAGAAGGAACTCTTTAACCATGGACATATCAGCATATGTTTGCTGTGGTAGCAAACTATAACATTATTCCTTCAAGTTTTGTCAGTTGTTATGAATATCAAAATCTCCTTCTGTCCTTCACCGTCCACTGACTAATGCCATCCTGCCCCCTTTTCGGACATGCCTGCCTTCTGTACCTACCCAGCCATTCATCCATTTTATCGATCAACTCGACAGAGACGATCACCATTCTCACAGAACTTATCAGAATTTCTCCCAGTTTAATTCTTTTAAAGGAGAGATATCCACTCCTTTTCTCTCAACTTGTAAGACCTGTGGAAATTCTGCAGTTGTTAGAAACCGTCAACTAAAACTGTCACCAGAACTGTCAACATAGGTTTCTTCAGTTTTCAAGTTGCTCTGGCTGGCTAGCTGGCTATGTATCTATCACGCATACAGGCCACACCAATGGAGCTTATATTTATAACCGCCCTATATTGGTGGACGTAAATCGCTCTATAACGAACCACATTATATCAGGGGATGTACCAATATAATAAATGTGTCTTTGATTTGTACAATATATATATATTGCAAACCGCACTATATCGGGAGACTCAGACTATGCTATAACCGACTGTGTTATATCGGGGGATGCCTGTACCAATATCTATACAATATATATATATATATGATAATTATAATGACATTTATTAGTTGAGAACCTATATTTTCCCGGTGCCGGTGTGAGCGACTGCTAAACAAGTGGCCTAAATCATAAATGTGAATAAAGTGTGGGGATCGAACCCACGTCCACCTTGGAAGCTACCTTTATATGCATGTACTGCTCTAATTGACTGAGCTAATGAAGATCTCATGGTAGGTAGGAGTTTTTTAATCCTACACTTTGTAGGCCTCTCCACTCTCACGTTCCTATTTAGGCACGAATATAGAGTGGCTCTCGATGTCGACAGTATGAAATCAAATGATGGATAATTTTATATCCAACAGAATATGATATATATAATGACATTTATTAGTTAAGAACCTATATTTGCCCAGCGTCGGTGTGAGCAACTGCTAAACAAGTGGCCTAAATTGTAAATGTGAATAAAGAAACAAACTCTGTGCGGGGATCAGACCCGCTTCCAACAAAGTGTAGGATTAAAAAAACTCCTGCCTACCATGAGATCTTCGTTAGCTCAGTCGGTTAGAGCAGTACTGCATATAAGGTAGCTTCCAGGATGGATGCGGGTGCAATCCCCGTACAGAGTTCATTTCTTTATTCACATTTATGATTTAGGCCACTCGTTTAGTAGTCGCTCACACTAGTGCCTGGCAAATATAGGTTGACAACTAATAAATGTCATTATAATTATCATGTATATATATATTGTATAGATCTTGGTACAGGCATCCCCCGAAATAACACGGTCGGTTATAGCATAGTCTGAGTCCCCTGATATAGTGCAGTTTGCAATATATACATATTGTACAAATCAAAGACACATTTATTATATTGGTACATCCCCTGATATAATGTGGTTCGTTATAGGGCGATTGACGTCCCCCAATAGAGGGTGGTTATAAATATAAGCTCCATTGGTGCGGCCTGTATGCGTGATAGATACATAGCCATCTAGCCAGCCAGCCAACTTGAAAACTAAAGAAACCTATGTTGACAGTTTTGGTGACAGTTTTAGTTGACGGTTTCTAACAACTGCAGAATTTCCACAGGTCTTACAAGTTGAGAGAAAAGGAGTGGATATCTCTCCTTTAAAAGAATTAAACTGGAAGAAATTCTGAAAAGTTCTGTGAGAATGGTGATCGTCTCTGTAGAGTTGATCGATAAAATATATGAATGGTTTAACAGTCGCTCACACCAGCGCCAGGCAAATATAGGTTCTCAACTAATAAATGTCATTATAATTATCATATTCTGTCGGATATAAAATTATCCATCATTTGATTTCATATATATATATATATGCAAACCTCTATTATTGATGTATATAAAATGCAATGTGTATATATATATATATATATATGCCTTCATTTTTGACAGCACGGGTAAACTAGTCATTGTAATAAAGATAATGTATAAATGTTTTCCCTCCTCTTCTGTATTTTTGCCTAAACAGAGATTAGATGGCATTAAGGGGTAAACAACGTAGAAATGAAAAGATGAAAAATCAAATTGTACTCCATGTTAATTCACCTTGAAAACCATGAAAAGATTTTGTTAAATCAAGTGGACCAAACATAACAATGAAAAAAATTTGCCAGGATGAAAAAAAAACATAACAAATTGTTCCACAGTTTGACAAATCTAAAATGATGAATATTTAAAATGAGATAAACAGGCCACAAGAAATAAATGCTGATATGATTTGATGGTGGAAAATGATCACAGTTCCTCTTCCCATCTCCAAATTAAATATGAATGAATGAAAAATAGATAAATATAATATGAAAATCTCCTCCCCAAATTCAAAATAACAATAAACATGTAGAAATAAATAATAGGGATCTATAATCAAAACAGAAATACATAAATAGTGACATATCGAAAAAGAAAATGGAAATAACAAGCAAGAAGGAAAACAAAAAAGATTTTATTTATAATAATGAATAAAATATAATTAAACACAAGAAATAAAATACAGATAAATAATAAATAACAAATAAAACTACCAAATACTTAATATGTACAGAAGACACAAGTTTTCAGTAAGAAGCAAAACTATCTCTTAATATATCCATAAAATAGATAAGAAGAATATTTTCATAGTAGTAGAAAGTCTGTCCGGAAAGTATCCAGCCATTTTAAATATCTCAAGAACCAGTTGCGTGGCCGTTATGTAACTTGGTAACCAATCAGAGGAGACCTTACTGCATATGTGTTACCAGACACTCTCCCATGGGTTTACTCAGTCGGCAGTGAGACACCATTGAGTGAGTCTGTGTACTGTGTGATCTTTGCATTCACAATGACCAATACTGCGCATTCTTCACATCTTAGGCAGGGGCTTTTTGCAAAACATTGCATCACCCAGGTCTGTCAGAACCCCTACAGTCCAGATCTGGCACCATGCAACTTCTGGCTTTTCCAAAGTTGGTACGGCTAGCTGGTTGGCTATGTATGTACGTATGTATGTATCACGTGTAACAGGCCACACCAATGGAGCTTAGAGGGTTGAAAATTTAAACATTTACTGCTTATTATGTCTAGAAAAAAACATTTGTTTAATTCTTTGAAAATTCCCCCCCAAATCGGTTTTTAGTGGGGGTTCAATTTCCAATTTAAGTTTATGCTAAATTGATCACTTAATTTGTGTCCAGCAGCGTTCACGCTTGTTTTTAGAGAGGGTGATCAATATGCAATGTAAGTTTATGCTAAATTGGTCACTAGTTTGTACTCGCTTGTTTTTTGAAAATTTCTTCGTTTTTTAAGCTGGTCAGGCTGGTTGGATATGTATGTATTTATCATGTGTACATGCCATACCAATGGAGCTAGAGGGATGAAAATTTAAACATTTTCACCTTATTATGTCTAGAAAAATCATTTTTTGTTCTTTTTGAAAATTCTCACCCCAAATAAGTTTATGGGGTGTTCAACTTGCAATGTAAGTTTATGCTAAATTGATCCCATAGTTTGTGTCTGGCAGCACTCTTTTTTTAAAAATTTTCTTTTTAAGAATTTTTTAATTGATCACCCCCAACATGGCATGCTGCCAAAACACATTGGTCATGTAACAGTTTCTATTGAGTGACTAACCAGACCTGTTTATTGAGTAGTTAGTATGGTGATCTTGCCTTCCATTGAGAGTTAGCTTGATCCTTAGAGTGTACTTTAGAAATGTGGCATCATGACCAAGTTGAACAAGTCCCACAAATACTTGCAAGGAACACATAGGAACCAGTTATGTGAGTCAGACTAGCCTCCACATTCAGGTGAGTGAACAAGATATCTTTATAATAAACAACCTTGGCAGTGGTGATCTGTCTCCTAGACTGTACCTCCCTGTGGCCCTAAATATTAGAATTAATGACCCAAGTGTCTCAAGATTTGACTGTGGACTATTAATAATATTGGTCTTGGTACTGGGATGCATATGCACACTATACCTTCTCATAGCCCCACAAGAAGAACCATAAACTATGTTTATATAGGGATGTTGTTAAATAAATATCAACTCAATCCTCTTTTGCTGGTTAAAACAACCTTGGCATTACATAATTATTTCTCAGGATATATTTCTATTTCTCTGAAGAGGAAAATAATCTTGGGTATTAGCTGATGTCTTTGGATATTACCTGTGTGCTAACGGATATTTAAGGGGCAGAGACATAGCTGGGAGGGCATTTGAATACCCAAACACACACACACACCTACTGCATTTCTACTGACAAGTCTCAATAAATGTTAGAACGGGCTCCCTCAAGGAGCCATGGACCCCAGCCACGAAATCCCTAACTACGCTTCTATTAAGGAGATCTGTTTTTTTTTTCTTTTTTACATACCAGCTGAGTATTGTCAATACTAACCCAAACCTTTATCCTAGGATATAACAGTAACAGGTTTGGTTAGTAAGTCAATAGAAACCATCACGTGACC
>VCCN01004112.1:5741869-5755690 GCA_006491835.1 Architeuthis dux | reverse complement strand
AAAAAAAGTGGTGTATCGTAATAGTTATTTGCAACTTATCCCTGTCCCATTGCCAGATATCTTGATAAAACATCTTGTCACTGGGATGCCATAATAGTTGACGAAGAAGATATTTGGCGAGTGAGCACTTTGGCAAACAGACTAATGATTGGCTATAAACAATTTGTTGTATCTGGCACTTTTTCATATAGAGAATTACTTATATTCACTAAGCTTTCCTTAGTACAGCATGGGATCAAATGGCAAATTGGATGAAGATTGTGTTGTATCAATCTTCCGAGTGGGGAAGGCCTACCTACTTGCCTTGAAAATCAGCATTTGAAATCATGGCTCTTTATTTGTTTGAACGCTGCTCACTAGATCACTGATGGGAAGTATGTAATTACCGTAACCCTTTATGGGGCAAGTGACTATATATGATCACCTGAGGACACATCAGCCACATGCAAATATTGTAGCCACAAAGACAACATAATCCCCACCAATGTGGGTCTGCAAGCTTTGCAAAGTACACTTGTGCTTGAACAAAGATAGACAAAACCTTTTGGCCTGCACAATACAATTTTAAAATCAACACAGAGGTGTTATTTTTTTTGTCAATATCAATTTTGTGTAGCTATTCATTATATTGAATGTTATTCTTTAATTCTATGTTATATTTAATTTCTATTTTAATTTTTAATTTTTTTATATTTTCCTTTTTTGTTCATTTTTTGGGCGAGGCACATATATGATCACTTCATCATATGGGGTTTTGCCCCCATTAACAAAAAAGTTTCAGAAAACTTGCAACTGAAAGTATCTTGTAATTAGGTCTAGTTTAACATATAAAAAGGTTGTTTTGATATGTTTAAGGTTGCCCTATAAAGGTTTAAGCCCACATATATATGCATATATGTGCATGAACCTTTTTATACAGTCATGCATACATGCAAATATATTTGCACTCAGGCGTACATACTGATATATGTTTATGTATATCTCACATAACGTTCTGTCTAACCACAGTTCAGCCTTACTGTCGGAACATTACCGCAAGCGGGTGACAAACCACCATAGCTAGCTCGGGCATCTGTTAGGAAAAGGACACTCCTGTCAAACTTACGACCTATGGGTTTTGCTCCTATCCGCACCACTCTGGTGGCCCATAGGATGTAAACCCTCGGTTTAAAGGGTGGGGTTGACCCTGGGCAAGTCGCACTTCACCTTAAAACTACACTGCTCAGGCTGGAGGTTTACTCTGCACATTGGCCCACCATCTATGGTCCAATTGCTGCAGTAAACCATCCCCAAAATCTTGTTCGCGGAGCCAAGCCATTCATATCTCACATATATATATGTAAACATAAACTATATATATGATAGTGGATCAATAAGTCTTTAGTCTGACACAGTCATTAGCTGAATTTTGATCTGAAATTTTCCTGTATAATGTTCGTCCTATGTGATTAATATTCACTACTGGATTAAGTGCATTGACAAGGAAGAAGATTATGTTGAAAGATAAAATAAATGCTTTTTTCATCATTAGGCTACAGACTTGTTGACATAACTAGAGATTATACCCCGCCACACACACACTCCCATGTAAACTTCCGTACAACACATTCCAGTTACACAGACTGCACACTACGCACACACAGAACCAGAGAAAAATCAATCACATCTTTCTTCCATGTCCACTGCAAACAACTGATGGTTGAGAAGCTGAACTCAACATGTCTGTTTGTCTGGACCTCACGTACACAGCTTCAACCATCCTGGCTTAATAGGCAAAATATTCTTAGCCTCATTTTTTCCTTCTTTCTTATCTACTTCCCATAGATCTAATGCTCTTTACTGTTTATACCATCACAATGGAATAAATACATCATGGAAATTATGATGATTAAATAGCACAACAAAGTGCACCTCTTGAGAAATGGTTCTTGGAAGGCTGACCATAATTCATGTTACTAAGAAGTGGTGGGAGGATAATATGTTGATGAAGAGAGGAGGAGGAGAAAAAAGGGGATGAGGTATGATGATAAAGAGAGGAGAAAGCAAGAGAAGATAAGTCTGACAAAGAGACGGAGAAAGAGAAGGAAAAATAGAAAAAGGATAAAGATGATAATGTAGAGACATAGGAGAAATAGGGATGAGGGCAATGAAGAGAGAAGAGAAAGAGATAAAAGAACAAAAAAAGAAAGAACAAAAAAGAAACAGAAAAAACAAGAATAAGAGAACAAAACAAGAAAGAATAGGACAGCAAAAAAGAAAGCATAAATGAACAAAAAAGAAAGAATAAAAGAACAAAAAAAGAATGAAACCAAAAAAAAAATAAAAGATCAAAAACAAAACAGTAAAAGAACAAAAAGAAAGAATAAAAGAACAAAAAGACAAAGTAAAAGAATAAAAATAAAACAGTAAATGAACAAAAAGAAAAAACAAAAGAAAAACAACAATAAAAGAACAAAAAAGAAACAATAAGAGAACAACAAAAGAAACAATAAAAGAACAACAAAAGAAACAATAAAAGAATAAAAAAGAAACAATAAAAGAACAAAAACGAAAGAACAAAAGAACAAAAAGAAAAAGTAAAAGAAGAAAAAAGAAAGCAATAAAAGAAGAAAAAAGAAACAATAACAGATTAAAAAAGAAAGAATAAAAGAACAAAAAACAAAGAAGAAAAAACAAAAAAGAAGTAAATAAAAGAACAAAAAAGAGGAATAAAAGAACAAAAAAGAAACAATAAAAGAACAAAAAAAATCAAAAGTAAAAGAACAAAAGAGAAAGAATAAAAGACCAAACAAGAAACAGTAAGAGAACAAAAAAGAGAAAGAATAAGAGAACCAAAAAGAAAGATTAAGAGAACCAAAAAGAAAGAATAAAAGTACAAACAAGAAACAGTAAGAGAACAAAAAAGAAAGAATAAAAGAACAAAAAAGTGAAAGAATAAGAGAACCAAAAAGAAAGAATAAAAGGACAAAAAAAAGAAAGAATAAGAGAACAAGAAAGAAAGATTAAGAGAACCAAAAAGAAAGAATAAAAGTACAAACAAGAAACAGTAAGAGAACAAAAAAGAAAGAATAAAAGAACAAAAAAGAGAAATAATAAGAGAACAAGAAAGAAAGAATAAGAGAACCAAAAAGAAAGAATAAAAGGACAAAAAAAGAAAGAATAAGAGAACAAGAAAGAAAGAATAAGAGAACCAAAAAGAAAGAATAAGAGAACAAACAAGAAACAGTAAGAGAACAAAAAGAAAGAATAAGAGAACAAAATAAATATCTAAAAAGAAGTTGGAAAAAAGAAGAGGGGAATGAAAGAATCAAGTGCAGGAAGAGAAGATAAAAGCAAAAAAGATGGAAGTCAAAAGAACAGCAAAAATTAAGGAGATTCTAATGAAGAAGACGGGAAGGGAAAAATCCAGAGTAAAGAAGAAAGACAAATAAAAAGAGATGTTATACAAAGAAAATAAAAACAAATGGAGCAGGACTAATAAAACATTCAGTGGCAGGAGGGTAAAGTTTGGGTGGAGGGAAGAGGAATGGAAGAGATGCAAGGGGGGTGCAAGAATGCAAGAAAGAAACTGTTTACAACGTTAAATAAAAGACATAGCGAAAAATAAAAAGGGAATCCAACAAGTTCCTCCAAAAAACAAATGGCTGTTGCTGCTGCCACCGCCATTTCTCTCAAAGAGTGTTTGCATTCCTTCAAGAGTGAAGAGAACACAAGATATGACTGTGAAGATTGATCGTATTCCTGTTAATCAAATAAAGACCACATTTATTCTCCGAGTGGCCTACGAGTACAGAGACGTCAACATGTGTTATGAAGGGACATGGGTCGAATACGACATAGGAAATAAAACAAAAAGTTACAAAAAACAAAATAACCAATCAAACTCGAGAAGATAAATGAAATTCTTGACTAATCTAACAGTTTTAAGTACTGCCAATTTTTTTCAAATGGTACTTTTTTGCTTTTTGTATTTATGAGGTGACATATCACTGCTATTCAGTAATTTGTTTGGTCTCTGCAAAGCTACAGAAAGAAGAAAAACAAGAATGGTGTTTAGTCACAGATCAATCTACTTCAATTATTTTTTATTTATTTTTTTACAGAATGTTAGTTTTATGGATTTTAAAGGACTCAAGACTCAAAATTAAAACCTAACCATCTTTAGATATAACTAGCATTCCAAGGGAAATTATGAATCACTGCCACCCATATATGCTGTGTTGGTGTTGATCAATTAAAAGATTGGAAAAAGGGGTGATCAATGAATAAGTTACTTCTTTCAAATTTTGTTTGTTCTAGTGATCACTAAAAAAGGTCTGAATTTTCAAAAGAAAATCAGGCACAAACTAATGACCAATTTAGCATAAACTTACATTGTATATTGAACTCCCCTCTAAAATTGTGGGTGGGGTTAAAAAAATTGAGGGCAGTGTGTATGCAAAATTTCAATTTTCTACTATGAACTGTTAGGGTTGGGCAAAGTCAGGATACATAGATAGATACATATATACATATAAATGTCAGAACACATGAATAACCTAAACCCAGCAATAAACCAGTTTTGTGGGTAGCGGTGATTAATGCCCTCTCAATGAAGAATCTTACTTGTATATCTGGTATATACAAGACAAAGCAATCAGCAGATTCATTAAAATGTTCCTGAATATGTGACCCAGACATGCCTATTCTCAGAAGTTTCTTGAATTTCTGCTCACTATCAAATGATAAAATAAAGACTTAGCTATTTCCAGTTCCAAGTTGAGAAGTCAATGATTTTCCAGATTTCTGTCAGATATTCAAAGTCTTGACAAGCCCAGAAGCTGTGAACTAAGCATTTCCTGAGGTTTCCAAATCCAACCAGACCCTGAATTCAATGTTCGAGAATTGTTAGTTCAAAAGTTTTATCAGCTGAGTAATGATGACAATTAGTACACAAAGGACTAAAATCCATTTTAGTCATTTGTCTTACTAATACATTGCTTTACCAGAAATATGAAAGATAACAAGGAGTGAAATTATATCTAATTATCTCTGTGAATAATCCCAACCAGTTGATTAATTAGTCTTCATTGAAACTGACTAGATATTGAAATCAAGAGCTGAAAATCTCCTTTCCAATGCAACATGATATTCAGTTGGTAGTTCAGCAGACCAAATAGGAGATACTTAACTCCAGGCCTGACAAAAACCAGTTGAAGCATCCACTAATTGAAAATTCCTTCCAATAAAATGTTTTACAGAGTGCAATGTTTCAACACTTAGAATTAATTCCCCTAAGTCTACAACATGTGTTTTGGTTCTTGACTCAGTGTAGCAGAAGGATTCACCTAGGCCAGTGGTTCCCAACCTTTTTGAGTCATTCCCCACTTTTATCAATAAGATTAATAGTATCCCCCCCTCTCTTCCATTTATTAACTTGCACCAAAGATTAATTTCAAATAATAACTTTATTTTATGTATAATTAGACAGCTTCATACTAAGCATTAGTTTAATTTTATAATTGTACAGCTGCTGCTGTGTATTTGTTACTCAAAGAAAGCAAGTGAAACTAATTAGAACACATCATTTGAAATTCCAATTATTACAAAAAAAATAAGAATTCTGTTATCGTAACTGATATACATATCATTGTGATCTGTTCTTGTTCATTCTTATTTCGAGCCTTCGACTTGATAGATAGAAGTGCAGAAAACCTTATCTCTAGACTGGACTTTTATTTGTACCTAATAGCCTTGGACAGCAACTGGTTGGGAACCACTGACCTAGGCAATGTAGATCTGTCACACAGCCAGTACCTCTACTTTGCACTTAAAAAAGAAGGTCAGAACATTTCCTGATGTCTGCAACGTTTTTGAATTGCAAATATTTTTTTTAAAAACGTATTGCATTCCTTATGTGGTGGAAATATGGATAATACCTACAATGTTCCAACAACAGAGCAAATAAAAGACTTCAGTCACAACTAGTCCAGTGCACCTTGAAACTAGAAGCCACGATATTAAAACAATGAATTACACCCCTTGGGGACTTTCTAAAATGTAATCATTCAATGAGGTCCAAGGGAGGTAAAGTACAGTTTATTTTTTAAGAATTGTTACCGGCCTTACTATAAACCAGGTATGGTTAGTCACTCAATAGAAACCGTCATATGACCAACATCTTTTGGCAGCATGCCGTGTTGGGGGTGACCAATTAAAAAATTTGAAAAAGGAGTGATCAATAAGTTACTTCTCTCACCTTTTGTTGGGCAGTGATCAATAAAAAAAGTCTGAATTTTCAAAAAACAAGCATGAATGCTACCAGACATAAACTAAGAGACCAATTTAGTATAAACTTACATTGCAAATTGAACCCCCACCCCCACTAAAACCGTATTTTGGATGGGATTTTTCAAAAAACAAAAATACCGTTTTTGTAGACATAATAAGAAATACATGTTTAAATTTTCAGCCCTCTAGCTCCATTGGGGTGGCCTGTATGCGTGACATACATACATAGCCAGTCAGCCAGTGAGACTAACTTGAAAACTGAAGAAACAGTTTTGGTGACATTTTTAGTTGTCAGTTTCTAATATTCATAAGCACAAATATCCTCATTGGGGTGGCCTGTATGCGTGACATACATACATAGCCAGTCAGCCAGTGAGACTAACTTATATTGGGAAAATCCCCCGCTATATATATGACATACTTGGTGGTTGAGATAGCTGTATATTCCCCACTAGCATGAATGGTCAGTGTTCAGGCCCAGGAAAAACTAGTATTTTGAATGCTGATTTTTGTGGCTACTAGGCCCTCCCTACTTTGACCCAACACAATCTTCTGCCCCCTACTTAAATTCAACCCTGTGCCTGACTCAAATAAGTTTTGTTTAAACAGGATTCCCCCGCTATCCAAATGTAGAATGTTCCTATAAAAACCTTTTGTGAGCCAAAGTGACGTCTTCTTTCCACCACCGAAACATCCAATTGGACCCATGCAGGTCACAAGTTTAGGCCAGCCAGCTCACCAGTCAAAAGTCAAACTTTAAGATGAGTTCTTTTAGTGATTTCCTTTTTTTTTGTGATTAGTCGAAGAGTGGGACACCACGAGAAGGTTCACAACTTGTCTCCAAAGTGACATAAAGTGAAGAAGCAATTACCATTAATTTATATTGGGAAAATCTTTGAGCGTTCCAAGACCCCCAAAAGTATTATGATGTTATGTTAGGCCAAAACATCAGAAATTGGCATGGTAGGGGGTAAAGGGTGTAGGAGAGAGAGCAAGAGGGAGTGCGCTGCCTCTATAATGGCTTGCTGCAAAATAAATGCAAGACATTTTTTGCTTTGTGCCTTTTTTATAAAATCAAAAACGTGGCATTAAGCAAACCTTCGAAAAGTGGAGGATATCTGTATATCATTTACAAAAACATGTTTTTATAATATGCGTTTTACAGGCATTTCTATATTGATAACTATCTCACAATCACAAATGGGGGGAGAAAAAAAATGTCCAGGGAATCTAATAGCCAACTTATTTCAACATTTGATTTTTTTCTTTTATGATTCTGATTTGATTGAGTTTTTTTCCCCCTCGTTGATTTCATTAAATCTTTTGGCATTTTCACGATTTCATTTGATTTCTCTGTTCTTTGATCTTCGGCATTGCTCAGCAGGCCAAAAAGTTGGACCAATAGTCCGAGAAAAATTGTTTACAAAAATGTAAATCAACAGAGGACACACCAAACATCTATCACTTAAATGACTAACTTATCCACTCACCCAACAGCAACGCCACTATGCGTTATTATTACAATAATTTCTCTCCTGCCGACCTTTATACATAAAATGCTTTATTTCTGCCCCCCCCCTCCTTAAAATGAATCAAAATAAAAGTAAAAACAGGTCTGGTTAGTCACTCAATAGAAACCGTCATGTAATCAATGTCAGACATAGTTTGGGGTGATCAATTAAAAAGAATTGGAAAAGGGGTGATCAATGAATAAGTTACTTCTCTTGCCTCTTGATGGGCAGCAATCAGTGAAAAATCTTAATTTTCAAAAAACAAGTGTGAATGCTGCCAGACACAAACTAAGGGACTAATTTAGCATAAACTTGTATTGTAAATTGAACTTTTACTAAAAACCTATATAGTAGGTGAATTATCGAAAAACAAAAAAATCGTTTAATAAGGAGTAAAATGTTTAAATTTTCAGCCCTCTAGCTCCATTGGTGCAGCCTGTACACATGATACATAGCCACCCAGCCAGCCAGACCAGCTTAAAAACTGAAAAAAACCTATGTTGACAGTTTTGGTAACAGCATTGGTTGATGGTTTCTAATTCCTGGTAGAGGAATAAAAAGGGTTGGGATTAAACTCATTGGGGTATGGGTGGGGAACAAGATTTTAGATTAAACGAAAAATAAAAAGTTTAGAAGTAGGGGAAGCAGAAGGTCCCTTATTTTTCTGTATCTGCTCTTCCCTGGTGACCAATAAGGGCAGTGGTCTGACAGAAATGTAGACAAAAGTTTTCAATCACAATTATAGTAATCGAGTGATTAATTCCTTACAGCTCGTTTTTCACACAAAATATCCCTTCATCCCAACTAACACTCACAGAGCCAACCCGCAACCTTTTATTACATATATTACACACAAATATATCAAATATAATAGCCCTATTTTGTCAGTAATGCTTGCACTAAGTCCTGACAACTAAATTTCTTTCTTTCTGATTTCCAATGCTTTTCTATAGTAAAATCATTAGCAATGTATCTATATTATACATTACCTGGCACAGGATTTTTCTGTCAGCCCCAAAATTATAATGTCTATTTCCAGGAGACCCGGTCTACAAGGCTGCACCTCCCCATTGTAATAGAAGGGGTGGGATCAGCAGTATTCTCCAATGCCTGTCACTTGGCAAAAGGCAAGGCCAAGGGAACATGACAATTTTTGTCTCCACCAAAATGTATGTGTATGTGGGCCCCACATTAAACCTTGACCTTGTGTCAAACTTTCCCTTGTGGAGAGGCGAATAAATATACATATAATAGCGCTATTCTATCAGTAATGCTTGCATTATTTCCTGACACTTGACAATCCCTTTCTTTCTGATCCTCAATGCATTTCTATAGTAAAATCATTTGCAATGCATTTACATTTTAATGGCACAAATCTATCAGTAATGCTGCATTTTTTCCTGAACCCCGGACAATCCCTTTCTTTCTGATTTTCAATGCATTTCTATAGTAAAATCATTAGTAATGCATTTACATGTGTACATATAGTAGCCTTATTCAATCAGTAATGCTTGCATTAATTCCTGACCACTGACAATGCCCTTTTTTCCTCATTTTCGATGCACAACTTGCAGATTGAGTGGTGAAACTTGCTAAAACAAATTAATGTAAAAGATTCAGTGTTTAATGATTAAACTCTTTCCCTATTACCAGAAATATTTAGTTTAGGAATTTCTGAAAGAGTAAAAGGGAAAACATCTGCTAGAGAGTCAGAGTTAACCGTCTAAACTCACAAGCAGTTGCCAGTGAATTAATTAGTTGCCAAAGACCAAAGAGTGCTTTATCAAACATATCTGTAGAGCCAGGGGCGCAGCTGTAGATTTGGTGGTGCGGTGGAGCTTGGCTCCTTGAGGGGTACCCTGCAACATTTAGTGAGATTTGTTATTGTATAATGTTAGTAGAAATGCAGTTGATGAACTACTATTCTAAAAGTATTGAAGGCATGCAGGGCGATTTTAAATCACCCGCCCACCCTTTGTTAAGAATTCCATGTATGTGGCCTTGTGTCAAAATTGACCCAGTCCAACGAACAGACTTGGATATCAAAAAACAGGCTCAAATTCTTCAACATGAATCTGTCGACCAAAAGAGGATTTATGCAAAGTTTAATTCTAAAAACAGAGCTTGGCCATGTCTGGACACACAGACACATTTTAGGTACAAAGTCTGGTATTTTTAAACCTTTTTTTTTTTTTTCCTTCTAATGATTTTTATGACAAAATGTAATGGAGGACTTGTACTAGTATTCCAAGTACTATTTGCTTCTCTTTTTGTACCATGTACCACAACATTAGCATCATCAAGAAAAGCCAACATCATTGTATACTTTGAATGAGCATGTTATTCTTTCAATATTTGCAGCTCTGCCGCTGCTGTGACAAAGACAACCAAATGTTTGGCATCAGGAATCGCAGACATTTACAAAAAAGTAAAAGAAAAAATACAAGTAAATATTAAAAGAAGCGGAATCTTGCTGCGAAACCCCCAAACCCCACCTTAGTGTAAATGTGTACCAAATTACAAACTCTAATAAAAAGGACAAATACGCCAAGCCAATATTGGAAACTCGTGGCAATATGAACACTCAACTTGTAGAACAAACATTTACCAGTGAAAAAAGCAAGTTCTTCAAGATATAATAAAACATTTCACTGAAGACAAGTGAGAATCAGTTGAGAAGTGTGTGTGTGGGGCGAGGGTGTTGGCTTGTGGGTATAAGATTGTCCCAGTGTGGTAGCAGTTGTGTGGGTGGCTCTGTTCTTTCAACATGTAAACAGGGGACTTTATTATTAGGACACTGTCATCTGATGAAATGGAAGACGTGGACGAGAAGGAAATATAATTTAAAAAGTAACAGGAGTGTCTGAGAAGCGTACTTCTTTTGCAGATATGGAACAGTGCAGTCAAACACTGGGGCAGGACTTTCAGACACTGTGCAAATAGGAAATGTTAGTCAAATTAGAAACCGTCAACTAAAACTGTCAACATAGGTTTCTTCACCTATGCAAGAGAAGTAACTTATTCATTGATCACCTTTTTTCCAATTTTTTAATTGATCACCCCCAACACAGTATATATGGGTGGCGGTGATTCATAATTTCCGTTGAAATGTTAGTTTGTGTCCGGCAGCATTGACGCTTGTTTTTTTTACTTTGAGGCGAGAGAAGTAATTTATTCATTTGTCACCCTTTTTAATAATCTTTTAATTGATCACCCCAACATGGCATGGCATGTGACAGTTTCTATTGAGTGACTAACCAGACCTGTTTGTTTTTATTATTTGCAATCATTTTTCAGAGATGTGTTTAAGATCATCCCCACCACCTTTTACAGCCATATCACATTGGACACACTGGTTCTCTTATGATCACTGAAGTTAAGCAACGTTGAGCCTGGTTAGTACCTAGATGGGTGACCATCTGGGAATACCAAGTGCTGTAAGCAGCTAGGGATCTTGTAGAGAGCCTCCCATGGGGATTCCGTTAATCCTACACAGGAGATCGATCTCTATACTATGCTCAATAAGCAAATCAAAGGCCCCTCCTCGGCATCCCCCACCGAGCCCTCTGACTGGCCTGGCTGCAAGCGACAAGAAATGAATGAATGAACCCATCACCCATACACAAACACAAAAAAGCAATCTGTTCTCTTAATAATTACTTGCTCAGCAGTAATTGCTAATGAATGTTTAATCTATTGTTAATCATAACAGGTCTGGTTAATAGAATAGATAGAAACCGTCATGTGACCACAGTCTTTTGGCAGCATGTCATGTTGGGGGTGATCAATAAAAAAAACAATCGTGAATGCTGCCAGACACAAACTAAAGGACCAATTTAGAATAAACTTAACCTTTTATTGAGGGGGAATTTTCAAAAAACAAAAACAATAATTTTTTTCTAGACATAATAAGGAGTAAATGTTTAAATTTTCAGCCCTCTAGCTCCATTGGTGCAGCCTGTACACATGATACATACATAGCCAGCCAGCCAAACCAACTTGAAAACTGAAGAAACCTATATTGACAGTTTTGGTTGATAGTTTTGGTTGATGGTTTCTAACAGAACTGGACAGATATCTATAGTGACAGTGATAAAAAAAATGCTCCATTGGTGCAGCCTGTAAGCATGATACATACATAGATAGCCAGCCAGACCAACTTGAAAACTAAAGAAACCTATGTTGACAGTTTTGGTGACAGTTTTGGTTGACAGTTTCCAACAGGAGAAAATAAGGGTTAACAATTTAATCTGAGGAGGAATTATAGAGAAAGAGATTATAGAACACCTTATTTACAGTTAATGCTTAACATATAAGTAAACATCATATAAGTAAACATCATATAAGTAAACATCATATAAGTAAACATCGGCAGCTTAAAATAAAATATGATTCTAAATTTACTGGTTAATATTTTGTTCACAAAATAAAAAACAAAAAAGGTAAAAATCCCAAAAACAAAAAGTACACAAAAACCAAAAAAACAAAAAGTACACAAAAAACAAAAAAAAGGATAACCTCCAAAAACAAAAAAACAAAACCAGGGCAAAAAACAAGAAAAAAAGGACAAAAAAGAAAAAGATATTAACTGCAAAAAAAACATTATTTTTTCATTAGATCCAATGTTTATATGCAAATATAAGCAAGGTAAAAGGCAGATTTGCTTCTCTGCAAATGGTATTGATAAATCAGTAAGGAAAATCATGGTTTTCACTTCAGAATGTTTTAAAATGATTTCTGAAGTTTTGGGATTAAGTACTTTCATTACTTCATGCATTAACCTATTGTCCTAATCTTTGCTGTTATTACATTTTGGCAGATATATCCTTCAGACTTCCTCAGGGATTATATTGCATCTGGTAATCTTTAGAAGTATACTGTTCTTTTGTTCTTTATTGCTCCAAGGAGAACACCATAATCTTACAGCGTCATAGTTTGTCTAAAAATCAATGAACAAGAAAAGAGAGTGTAGATTTTAATATCCTATGGAAACCAGAGCTCAGAAAAAGAATAATAATGGATCTGGTTAGTCACTCAATAGAAACCATCAGTGACCAATGTCTTTTGGCATTGGAAAAGGGGGTGATCAATGAATAAGTTACTTCTTTTGCCGAATCACTAAAAAGTCAGAATTTACAAAAAACAACTGTCAAACTCAAACTAAGGGACCAATTTAGCATAAACTTGTAAATATAAACATTGTAAATTGAACCTTCCCATAAAACTTATTTTGGGGAGAATTTAAAAAAAACAAGAAAATGTTTTTTCTAGACGATGCTGAACATTTCAGTTCTCTAGCTCCATTGTTGCAGGCTGTATACATGACACATATATAGATAGATAGATAGCCGCTAGCTAGAATCACTTAAAAACTGAAGAAACCTATATCGACTATGTTGACAGTTTTAGTCAACAGTTTCTATATCAATGCAAAGACATTTGGAAAACTTTAGATTAGGAACTATGAACTCAATATTGCTTCCCTTTTATTGAAAAGAAAGAAAAAAAGAACCAAATTTCTTCTAAAGAGCTCGGATGCAATATGCACCTGGGAAAGACTGAAGAATATCCCAATTATTTCAATTGGTCTGGTAGATTGCTTAGATTAGGTGTCTGTCATTTCCAATCTATGGATTTCTTTAGCGAGAGAGTTGTGCACTATTGGAATAAATTGCCTGAATACTTGAAGAATAAAAGTAGTATTAACAGCTTTAAAAATAGTATTGACAAATTTAGAGTAAATGGCATAAAAAATAAATTAAATGGTCAGTATTGGGAACTCTTAGAGGAAATATTTTTTTTTTAGAAAGCTATTACGTATTAAGTATGTCAAGCCGATGTGTGATATGGTGATGCTGGGCTGGTAAAAGATATTTTTATTTTTTTAAATTAATTAATTCATGTGAAATTATCTAAATAAAGTGTTTTCCATTATGTGTAATTTTTTCATGCTCTATGATTATTGTAATGTTTTTTTTAATGTTGACAAGACAATATATATAATGAGATGCCCATAGAGGTATTATATATAAATAAATAA
>VCCN01004112.1:5727353-5740515 GCA_006491835.1 Architeuthis dux | reverse complement strand
GTCAATCCACTTTTCTTGCTTATTACCCATTTAATTTTTCTCTAATCTCCTTTCGTGACAAAAGCCAATTTTTTTTCTCGTTCTTATCTTGCCAACGTTTTCAATTTCTTTTTGGATTGTTCTGTGCTCTGTTCGACATTTTCGCAATTTCCTACGTTGTGTTTCCATCACTCAATAACTTTACAATATCTTGTTTCTCTTTTGAAGTTATATCTTTCTTACAAACCATGGCAATCTTTATATATCTGAAATTAAAAAATAAATATCAACTACAATACTATTATATATATATTTATTTACAATATATTGAACAATCTTCGAGTTGCATAATAAAATCTAACATATTCAAATAAGTTATTATCAAGATGAGAATGAAGGATATTATACAAATAATTAGGCAGCAAAAATGGAGATGGGCTGGTCACCTAGCAAAAGGAGATGACAATAAATGGAGCAAAAGAAATTGTCACGTGATCAACATCTTTTGAGCAGCTTGTTTGGTTGATGGATTAAAAAACTGGAAAAAGGGGTGATCAATGAATAAGTTACTTCTCTCGCCTTTTGTCGGGCAGTAATCTCTAAAATAGTCTGAATTTTCAAAAAAACAATCATGAATGCTGCCAGACACAAACTAAGGGACCAATTTAGAATAAACTTAACATTGTAAATTGAACCGCCCCACTAAAAACCTTTTATTGGGGGGGGGGGGGATTTTCAAAAAACAAAAACAATAATTTTTTCTAGATATAATAAGGAGTACATGTTTAAATTTTCATCCCTCTAGCTCATATTGGTGCGGCCTGTACACATGATACATACATAGCCAGCCAGATCAACTTAAAAACTGTAGAAACCTATGTTGACAGTTTTGGTGAAAGTCTTAGTTGACGTTTTCTAAAAATATGTCCAATGATATGACAACTGTTAAAATGCAGTCAACAGTGATTTTTTAAATGAAGTTAATTAGAACTAAATGCTCCTGATGCCATCTAATGACAAAAAGAGAATAACCTTTTGAAGCTACCCAACATATATAGTAAGAACCAGACTTAATTTGGTCATGGGTAGCATTCATAATATGTAAAAAAAGCTTATCACTTTGAGAAAAAGACCTCAAATCTAGTGATGGATCCTTTCACAAAATGTTATTAGGATTCTTTTTTACCTTTTTCAAGAGAGGATTTTGTCAAATGTCGTCAGTTTGGTCCAAATGTTAACAGAGAGACCTAAATTCTCAGACTGACTTGGTTGCATAATAGTTGACAAGATGCACTTTTGCACTGCGAAAGGAAGAAACCATTTCAAGATCTGCTGAACATTAAGGAAGAAAAAAAGCAAAGTTAGTTACTCAATAAAAACCGTCATGTGACCAATGTCTTTTGGCAGCATGTCGTGTAAAATTCCTTATTTTACTACTTTTGGAAAACTTTAGGCACTATGAACTCAAATGTTTAAATTTTCAGCCCTCTAGCTCCATTGGTGCGGTCTGTACACATGATACATACATAGCCAGATAGACCAAATTTAAAAATGAAGAAACCTATATTGACAGTTTTGGTGACAGTTTTGGTTGACAGTTTCTAAGTGCAAAAGTGTGTCTCATTTGAAAAAATCAATCAACAAACCAAGTTGACCCGCTGACTAAAATCTCTTGTGAAAAGATGAGCTGTAGACATTTAGGTTCAACTTAAGCCCAACAGGAGTATAAAACACATTCACAGGGTTTGAACAGAGGATCTTCTAAGAGTCTAAAATTACATTAGCAACTGAGTGATGTCTTTAAGAAATAAAAAAAACAGCCACAGTCAAGGGACTGTATCTCTTCTGATGATAGAAATATCAAATTAGTTTTTATCGCTTTCTTATAACAGACTATTTAGCAAATAACAAACAATGATTGATTCAATTAGTTTTCATTATACAACCATACATATATGTATATGAATGCATGTCTACATTCACACACATATATGCAGAAACAAAGCTACATAGATAAATATACACTTATACTAATACACAGGTACACAAAGTGTTTATCTGTTTTTTACGAAATATTCAAATTTTCACACACACACATGTGCATGCGCACGTACACACACAATTCATGTGTACTCAAAACTTCAAAGAAATTCCTTGTTCAAACAAAACATTGTTAGAAAGTAAATTTTATACAAGATGAAATTATCGATGTTTTGTTTTTTCAATAAGAAAGGACCAACAAGTACTTTCATTGTAAATTCAGTTAAATTATATTCCCACAAAAAAAACCTGTCCATATTAAGGTTTAAATAATTGTTTATGATTTTCTAAAAGTGTTTTAACGGGAAAAGGTCGGGTGATGATTCAGACAGCAGACATGCTGAGTTGAACAAAACTGCAGACTCAAAATCCATTTAAATAAACGGTTCCAGGAGAAGTTCTCTAAAGCCCAAAGTGAAAAGTTTTTGTTTCTCCGATTAAGCCCATTAATTATTTTAATTAATTTGGGTTGGTTACCTTAGACATGGCTCTCTTGCAATCAATTCTGGAAGGTTCTCCAAAACACTAATTAATCCTTAACACCAATCAGGTTAAACAAAAAAAGTTAACAATGAAAATTATGTCCTCAGATATGCCTAGGCTTAAAGAAAATAATCCATTATTTAAGGTCTGATTGAATCTGGTCATTTAAATTTTCTTTTCTCTTTTTGATTCTGGAAAAACTAGCAATACCAAACATCACTCTGCAAAACCAAGACTGTGTTCTTTTGTAATTAATAAAGCTAACAGCCGAAGCATAGATTTTACTGTCTATAAGTTTGAGAAAGGTCATTAACATGCCAAACTTTGTTCAGACAATTGAATTCCTTTGTGCTGTTGATGCTGTTACCAGAACATTTCAGAAAATCCATTCTACAGGCTTCTCCAGGTGTATAATTTATAACGAAAGACAGGGGTCTAAAAAATCTTTGATGAGATTTTATTATCTATACTAATATTGGAGGTTTCTTATTGTGTTTGTGTGTCCATGCCACTATCACACTAAAACAACAAGGCCACTTGAACTAATTTTTGGTATGAAAACTCACAAGGCATCCACTTGTAACATAGGCTATGTGAGGTTAACCTTGAAGGTCATTTGAGGTCATCAAAGAGCACAGCATGTCATTTCTAGCCAATTGAAGCGATTTCAAGCAAAATGGAGTTAATTATTGAGTTTGCTATGTAGTAGAAAAATGTTTTTTACCTCACAAATAGTACGGCAGATAAAGTTAAATTTGACCTCCAAGATCACTTGCTGTTATTTTTCTCCCAGGCAATGCCAGGTATCCTTGCTAGTATGCAATATTTTAATCCTTGCATTCCATCAAGTATTAGAAACAACTTATGCTAATAAATATGTAATAGTCAATTCTTTATACATTATATTCATCATGATTACATAATAAATATTATATCTAATTTATAATATATTTTTGGTATTAAACTTTATCTGGGGTGGTTGGGGGTCAGCAATGATTTGAGAGTGTAAAATCTATGCATGAATAAAAAATATCAGAAAATTATGGTCAAGAACATATAAATAAGATTCTCTCAAGTTTAACTTTATCATTAACTGACTCAGTGACCCAAGTTATAGTTTTGAGACTGCTTATGTCACTTTCTGACCTATATACTCCTGAAAGGCATGACTTCAACTTTTCCTGTCCTATTGCCAGTCATCTTGTCCATGGTCTTGTCACTGGCATGCTACAATAGTTGACAGAAAAAAATGGGTAATAGAGTTCACAGATAATCAACTCTTGTGATTATTTCACCTGCCCAGGTTTGATATGCATTGTCAGCTTTGACAGAAACCAGTGGATGAGCAGGCATCTTTGGTTATTAATTAAACCTAGCTTAGTCTGGCACAAGGTCACAATAATGGTGAACTCAAGATAATGAAACTCACCACACTGGTGTATTGGTCTGGGAGACAAGCTTGCTAACCATTACGTCATGGTAGGTGCCAAGAAGCAGGCATTTTTAATACACTTGGGACATCTGCAATTATCAAATGGTTTTGCCCATTTTATACTTAATATTTGAATACTTCTAAAATGCATAAAATACAAAAGTATAAATTCTTGATAGATATCGGGTAAAGTTATAAAGTAGTAATGATTGGAATTTGTTTTTACAGAGATTTTTGTCAGTTTACAGAAGGAATCAAAGATGGCACTGCATCCTATCAGCAAAAATAAACATGGCAAGTATTTCAGGAGTTTAAGGTAACATTAAATGCAGGGTTTTTCAGTTCTTGGCTTTTAGCAAAGGACATTAGATTTCATCAAATACAAACCTTATCTTCAGTGGGAGGACTTCAATTGCACCTACTTTTATCTTGAATTCAAAGACCAACCAATCAGATTGTTTGTTTGGTTGGCTGCAAAGACTGCTGGGAGAAAGAAAAAAAAGGAAATGAAAAGAAGAAAAAAAAACAAAGAAAAAAAAAAACGTCTGAATTCCTGATTTCAAATTCAGACATTTCAAGAGACGGATTTATTTTTATTCAAAATATTAGAAACCGTCAAGCAAAACTGTCACCAAAACTGTCAACATTGGTTTCTCTAGTTTTTAAGTTTGTCTAGCTTGCTGGCTATGTATGTATGTATCAAACGTATAGGCCACACAAATGGAGTAGAGGGCATAACATTTTAACATTTACTCCTTATTAAATCTAGAAAAAAGATTTTTGTTTTTTGAAAATCCCACTTTTTTAGTGGGGGTTTCAATTTGAAATGTAAGTTTAAACTAAATTGGTCCCTTAGTATGCGTCCAGCAGCATTCACGCTGGTTTTTTGGCAAATTTGAACTTTTTTAGTGATCACTACCCAACAAAGGGCGAGAGAAGTAACTTATTCATTGATCACCCCGTTTTTCAATTTTGTAATTCATCACACCCAACACTGCTTCCTTGCCATAAGACTTTGGTCGCATGACAGTTTCTATTGAGTGACTAACCAGACCTGTTAGAGTTAATGATTTCTTGGTTGTAATCAGAAAAAGAGAAAAACAAGGTACAAGCTTTCATAAATTAGGTGAGGATTGTTCTTGTTCTTACTGCGGCTTGGACAAAGTTTGACAAAAAAATGGCAGGGCGGACCAAAAAGAAGACAATGTGAAGAAATAAACCATTTAGTTTTAGGCTGTAGTTGAAAAGGCGAAACAGATTGGGATCATATTAAACAAGACTGGTTGCTGCAGGGTCAAACTCCACTCCTATGTCTATTCTGACTGAAGATGATTACTGCAAATTTTGTATTGTATATATAATAAATAAAAAATTATAAGTATATATTTTTTCTGTATTTATTTATTAGAATGAAATAAGCCCATGTGCATGTGTATGATAAATTTTCATTAAAATCTAAGACTTGTCAATTTAGCTCAGTCAGTAAGACACCAGGCTAGCGATCACAGTAGGGAGATAGGAATTTTACATATCAGTTTACACCCACATTTTGGTGAGGATTATTTCTTGTTACAGTAGGAAAGTAAAGTCAACTCCTGACTTTGTCTTGGAGTTTGACAAAAGCTGAGAGATTGAAGCACAATAAGTTACAAATGGTGATAGGGTATCAAACAAAAGAAACACAAACATTGAAACAAGGTAGTCCGATCCCCTACAGGTATCTCTCGTTTTTTGAAAGTTTGCGTATACCACTCTTTCACTGTTATGAAAAATGGCGAAAAGCAAAAATAGCGTTCAGCGTTTGTTTTGCAGTGAGCCATTATAGAGGTAGCGCGCACAATCTTCCACTCTCTCCTACAACCTCTCACGACTCATCACATTCTTTTAGTCTGGGAACGCTCAAAAAATTTCTCCCATGTAAATCAGTGGTAATTGCTTCTCCACTTTATGCCATTTTGACTTACAAAAGATTTTTTTAGGAACTTTACTTTCTGATAGCGGGGGTGTACCTAATGTTTCTTCCAGGATTTTTTTTCTTCAAATTTCCGAATAGATTTCTAAACTTATTCTGCTGTATAACATTTATAGAAAGCCCATAAGGTAGAAGGTCAGAACTCATGTTTCCAGTTGGGCAATAAGGTCACTTTGACTCAGTCGTTCTGACTTCTTTTATTTCCTGTCAGACAATGGCAGCCATTTTTACACTGAGCCAAAAGTAATTTTTTAGTTTTTTTCCCCACTTATTTTCTTCTTTGATTAGTCTGTTTCAGTGTTATTAATTTGCCAAGGCTCCAAACAATGTCTAAGAATACACAGTCATCATTATTATTATCATTATTATTATCATTATTATTATTATAATTAATTCCAGAGAGTAATAAACCAAGATTTGAGAAAGCCACATACGAGTGGAAGGGTGAGTGAGTCTGGGGGATAGTAATCAATAATGACCAGCTCGTAATAATTAAATGACAAGATAGCAGAGATCAATGTTGCAGATCTGATGCTACATTATCTTACAAATCGGAAATATGCAACCTTTCCGCTAATAATTTTTAGTGCATAAGAAATGAAAAAGAAAACAGAAGATAAGATGGAAAAAACAATAAAAACAAAAGAAAAAACATGAAAAGATGCTTTACAGTCATTTTGCTTTTTACAAAATGTTTTTTTTACCCAAGATCATATTGCAAGTATACATTATTTATAACTTTCACCTTTTTTGAGTTATGAGTGCTTTAATCCAAAAATTAACAAGATTAATAATTTAATTAATGAATTTCTATTCAGGTATACAGATTTTACTTAATTTCTTTTTCCAGTGCAATAAAACCTTACCCCAAACTGAACAGTTTGGGCTTTCATCGCCAGCTTCCCATCTCTCATTCACCACATTTGACACACTCTTATATTTGGGTATCTTTTTCCTTGTGGAAGTGGTGTGTGTCTTCTGGGTAAACAAATATGGTAATTTATCAGGTAAAGCCAACTGTCAGTCCATAAAAAAGGTTTTTTAATAGAAAGAATATGAAAAAATGACTTCATGATAGCGACAACCCTGTTGTTACATATTCATTAAACTAAATATGGTGTAAGAAGGGTGCTTTGTCGTGTAATCACCCTGTCAAAAACCGTGCTGATAGCAAATGAAACACATACACACACATATGAGGTCTGTCTGGAAAGTAGCCAGTCATTTAATAGTAATAACAAATAAATAGCCTACCTAAGATAATGGCACTTCAAAGTATTCTCCTTTGGAGCTAACCTATCTCAGTGTCCTTTTCACTTGTCAGAACAGTCTTCAAAGTCCTCTTTTAGGATCACCATCAGCTGCCTCATCAGGTTCTCCTTAATCTCGTCAGCAGTCTGAAATTATTTGGGGACAGGCATAAGTCAAAGGGAGCCTAATATGCATGACATCACAGGGAGCCAAAAAACACAAGACATGAAGAATGGGAAGGCTTGGCCAATGGCCATTGTGAATGTGATAATCACACAGTACACAAGCTCACTCAATGGCATCTCACTGCCGATTGAGCAATCCCACTGGAGAGTATCTGTTTATGCATGCACAGTAAGGTTCCCTCTGATTGGTTGCCAATTTACATCAAGGTCGCACAACCAGTTCTTAAGATATTCTAAATGATAGGATACTTTCCAGACCTCATTTATATATATGAGAGAGAGTTTTGCTTTTCAGGTTTTTTTATTTCTATTATGATTCAATCAAATTTTTCCGTCTTTGTTTTCAAAAATTTTAAAGATAATTTATACTAACATTCAAGGGAAATTATGAATCACCGCCACCCATATATGCTCCTTTTTACCTCATAAATTAAGCAGTGGTGGTAGATAAAATTAAGTTACCTTGATTAAAATGCTACCAGTAAGATTTGAACTATAAATTCATGATTTAAAGAAAAACAAGCATGAATGTGGCCGGACACAAACTAAGGGATCGGTTTAGGATAAACTTACATTGATAACCCCCCCCCCCACTAAAAACCTAATTAGGTGGGGGGAATTTTCAAAAAACAAAAAAATTCCCTACTCATTGAAGGGAGTGTGTGTGCAAAATTTCAAGTTTCTACTATGAACGGTTGGGGCTGGATGAAGTCCAGATAAATAGATAGATACATATAAGTGTCAGAACACAAGAAAATCTAAACCCAATAACAGTCTTCAAACAGCAGTGATTAACTAAACCCAGCAACAGTCTCCAAACCGGTCTGTTGTGGGTAGCGGTGATTAACTAAGCCCAGCAACAGTCTTCTAAGCGGTCTGTTGTGGGTAGTGTTGATTAACTAAACCCAGCAACAGTCTCCAAACCGGTCTGTTGTTGGTAGCAGTGATTAACTAAACCCACCAACAGTCTTCAAACCAGTCTGTTGTGGGTAGCAGTGATTAATAATGAGGATTATTGAATATTATCTATTACATGCCAATCTTTGATTTTTACAATCTACAATACCAAAGTGGCTGAAAAACGAGCTGCAAAATTATATTCTATATCAATCTTATCTGACCAATGGTTATGAAGCAACTAATCAACTTTATTAAGTAAGTCTTTAATTTAATGAAGTTGATTTGCAAGACTTATATAAATAGATTAAATAGATAAATAGATTATGAAATACTTGACAGCATAGATTTCTGAGCCAGTAATGGAAACTGACATTGTAACATTTCCAGAGGAAACAAATGTCAAAATAAGAAGGTCATCCAATTTTGACAGGAGGTCAGAATGACATCAAGCTTTGGGGCTTGCCAGAATCTGTCAGAGAAAAAAGTCAAATTGGTAGTTTATATTCAGCTGCCAACAGTAATAGGCACAAAACTGCTAACAAAGGCAGATAATCAAAGTACGGTAAAGAAGTTGGATTTTGCCAATTTTGGCACAGGGCCAGATTCCTGGAGCACTCAGTGAAGATCAAACTCATTTGAAATAACTTGTTAGACTAGCATGATAGCCATTACTCTATAGGAGGCAATCTTATAATTTGCTGGAGCAATTAGATTCATGGGGCAATCTGTGATATACAAACATGTCTTACAATAGCTTGTGTGACTAGTACACTAATCAAGGCTGCCAACTCTATGTTTTTAAACCCAGATCTGAGTTTTCGATATCCGTCTGGGATTTGGTATTTTTTACTTTAAAATTTAATGAAATCTAAGTTTTTCCATACATTACAGTTTCTGAATTTTTTATTACTTATATCTGTAGAGTAGCAACCGGAAACGATTTTTTTTCTTAACAGTATTTCAGATTCACTTCGCCTTTTGATCTTCAACTGAAAACTACTAAATGGACAGGGTTGATGAACCATAGACTTTAAGACTCAAAACAGCTAAGAATCATAACAAAATGGTCTCAATGTAATCAAATCAAAAGTTAGTAATATTTTGGCTATAACTTTGTGAAGAGCCATTAACATACCGACTTTTGTTTGGACAATCTAAACTCATCGTCCCATTGTGACAGTATGAAATCAAATGATGGATAATTTGATATCCGACAGAATATGATAATTATAAAGACATTTATTAGTTGAGAACCTATATTTGCCTGGCACCGGTGGGGACGACCGCTAAACGAGTGGCCTAAATCGTAAATGTGAATAAAGAAACAAGCTCTGTACAAGGGATCGAAACCACATCCACCCTGGAAGCAACTTTATATGCAAGTTCTGCTCTACCGATTGAGTTCTCATTGTAGACTCTTTTAATCCTACACTTCGGGCAATCTAAAATCTTCTTCCCATTGTGACTGCATCGAAGATGGGAAGAATAGATCAGTAATATTTATTTGTAATACTACGTAGAAGCTAACTAGTAACTGTTAATAAATAATTTATCATAAAACAGTCTTTTAGAGTTATCTGTTATCTGGGTTTTTTGTGTAGAATCTGTGTTTATTTGAGCACAGGGTCTTGGTCTTTTTTGGAAAAGCTGCAGACAGCCCTAGTGCTAATCAATACTTTACTGTAGGTTCTTGAAGAAGATTTATGTTTCATTAAAAGTGACTGACCAAAACTTCTAAATAATCATAAATTCTGCCTTATTAATAATTCTTTTGTTCACTCTTTATGATACTCAAAAATGTTAGCATTGCACATTATTGCTTACATTACCAAACAATAATATAAGTAGAAACAGGTCTGTTCAGTACATCAATTGTTGGGCAGTGATCACTAAAAAACAAGTGGTCTTAAAATTAAATAATTACAGTTGTTTGTTTATTATGTTTGTTCTAATAAAGCATTAGTTATCAATTTAGCATAAACTTACATTGCAAGTGTTTTTTTTTCTAGACATAATAAGGAGTAAATGTTTAAATTTTCAGCCCTCTAGCTACATTGGTTTGGCCTGTACACATGATAAATACATAGGCAGCCAACCAGCCGGACCAGCTTAAAAACTGAAGAAACCTATGTTGACAGTTTTGGTGACAGTTTTGGTTGACGGTTACCAATAATCTTTCCTAAAATGCGACTCAGTACAACTTGGATAAATTAGCTGTTTGTGCAATCTGTGACATCAAGATTTATTAAATAAATGTGTCAAAAACTTTCATTTCTTTAATGATTAGACTGAAAATTCTAGATATCAAGGAAATAAAAATTAAATAATCACAGTTGTATTTTAGTACAGATAGCATTTGAAACTAGTAGATAAGGTTTCAGCTGACTTTACCACTACTCCCCACTTAGCACAAACCAACTAAATGTTTTTGGCAGTAGGGAAAAAATTAGATGATTTAACCACTGAACTCAGCAGTTTTTGACATAAAAATTGTTTGAGCAAGTTTCAGTTTTATGTTGTGCATTGAAAATCAGAAAGAAAGGGATAGTCAACGCAAAAAAATAAAAAATAAAATTATTTAAAAGAAGAAAAAACATTTTTAAATAATAATAAAGCAAGCCTCTCTTCCAAATTTCAGTCAGTTCAAAAAGATTCTGATGAATATCAGTCATCAAATTATAGGTGAGGATCTGCAAATAATTATTCTTGGCACTGGGGATATATTCTTAAGAATGTACCTACCCATAATACTTATAGCATGCCTAAAAAAATAATATTTCAGAGAAACCCCACGTTTATAAATACAGTGTCATAGAAAAGATCTCAAGGGGAGTACTTGCAGACCAACATTGGTGAGATTATCTCGCAAGCTATTAGAAACCACCAATCAAAACTTTCAACATAGGTTTCTTCAGTTTTTAAGTTGGTCCAACTGGCTGGCTATCTATGCATGTATCATGTGTACAAGCCACACCAATAGAGCTAGTGGGCTGAAAATTTAAACATTTTCTCCTTATTATGTCTAGAAAAAACGTTTCTCTCAAAAATAGGTTTTTAGTGGAGGGGTGTACAACAAATTGGTCTCTGTTTGTGTCAAGCTTCGTTCACACTTGTTTTTTGAAAATTCACACTTTTTAGTGTCCAACAAAAGGGAAGAGAAGTAACTTATTCATTGATCACCCCTTTTTCCAAATTTTAATTGATCACACCCGACACAGCATGCTGCCAAAAGACATTGGTCACGTGATGGTTTTTATTGTGTGACTAACCAACCTGTTTATTATGTTTGTTCTTCACTGGATTCTCCATGAAGATAGCTTCATGCCAAAGTTAATACAGTCTGCCAATTATCTATAGCAGATCACATAGCAATCACCACAAAATAAATACTAGTCCTGATGATGGCACAAGAGTCTGTTGAAAGTGCAGGATTTTTTTGAGAATCAGTCATTTTAACAGACAAAAATGATAGCCTGGTAAGACAAAGTAGAGAATTCAGTCCTCAGCAAAATAGCATATTACAATGTGGACAGGTCTGGTTAGTCACTCATTAAAAACAATCATGTGACCAATATCTTTTGGCAGCATGCCATGCTGAGGGTGATCAATTAAAAGATTTTAAAGATGGGTGATCAATGAATAAGTTACTTCTCTCGCCTTTTGTTGGGTCGTGATCACTAAAAAGTATGAATTTTCAAAAAATAAGCATGAACGCAGCCGGACACAAACTAAGGGACCAATTTAGTATAAACTTACATTGTAAATTGAACCCCCTCTAAAAGCTTATTTTTGTGGGGAATTTTCAAAAAACAAATAAAACATTTTTCTAGACTTAATGAGGGGTAAATGTTTAAATGTTCACCCCTCTAGCTCCATTGGTGCATACTGTGCATGTAACACATAAATAGATAGATAGCCAGCCAGAATCACTTAAAAACTGAAGAAACCTATGTTTACAGTTTTGGTTGACGGTTTCCAATATTTACTAAGCTTAGCCTAGTGTTGCACAAATAGGTGCATATATGTGTATGTCTGCAGTAGAAGGATGGTAAGCAAATTAGTCTCAGAGACTATTTGCTCATGTAAAGATTCCACTGTGTGCCTAATTACAGTGGCCCTTTGCTAGACTAAACTAATTTTAAATATCCTAGCATATGTGCAGATTTGTGCATATATGCAGTGTGTAAACTGATTTGAAAAAGTAACTATAGTGTAAACATTGCCAAATAGGAGCCAACCTTTGAGACCTTGTGATGTTGCATAGCGGCTGAACGTCCTGGACTTCATTATAAAGGAAACTCGAAGACTTGCTTGTAAAAACATCTGGACATATTTTTATTACACAACATACATCTTTGTCGGCCGGAGAGTGAAGAGTGGGAGAGAGATGATAAGGAGAACCGCCAGCCTGTCCTCAACAGGGACAGCAGTCTCGGGCCTCAACGGCCCCGCTGATGTCTGCGTCCTCCTTGAGTGTCGAGATTTCTGTCCGCTCCAGGGATGACTATTTGCTCCGCTTTATAGGTTTCTCTAGCCTACGTAGTGTCACACGGTGTCAATCACTGGTTCCCATTTCCTGTTTTGAACACTGACAATATTTAGACAATATACCTATTTCCTGAGGTGACTGGGTTCACTTACATTTCTGCCCAGGTGTCTGGAAACACATGTCATAACAGTGATAAATACAGGAATAATACCCTCAACCAAAATTGTCAACATACGTTTCTTCAGTTTTTAAGTGGAACTGGCTGGCTAGCTGTCTGTCTATCTATCTATGTGTTGTACATACGGGCCATACCGATAGATTTAAACATTTACTCCTTATTATATCTAGAAAAGATGTTTTGTTTTTTGAAAACTCTCTCCTCCCAAAGAGGTGGGTGGTTCAATTTACAATGTAAGTTTATGCTAAATTGG
>VCCN01004112.1:5527458-5576786 GCA_006491835.1 Architeuthis dux | reverse complement strand
ATAAAAGGTGCTAGAAACAAAAAGGTTTAGTTTAATTTGGTGGGAGGCTAAGTTTGATATACAAATGAAATGCCAGTATATATTCATAATAACAGTCCAACTTTGGTTGTTTTGGATAGTATTTTTTTCCTTCAATGATGTATATGTGTGAGTTTAAAATCTTCAAAGTTTGAAATTATTATTATTATTATTGCTTATATGATGATGAAGTAGTGGCAACTGGAAGGCAAGGTATTGGCAAAGCCAAAAAATGATAAAAAAAAATGCTTATAAAAGATTTAACAAATAAATTGTATCAAGAAATGACGAGCTTAAAAATAGTGTAAAATGACTAGTGGCCTATCAACTGAATAGGGTACTATGGTTTATATTATGGCTTTCTTAGACCTAGTTAAACAGTTCCAGCAATGCAAATAGGAACATTGCCTGCAGTTTTTATACAATTAAAGAAAAATTATTTTAGGGTGCTTGCAACTGACTTTATTTTTCCCCTCCTGATAGACACATATTATCAACTCTGTAAGTAAAGTGGGCAAACAAAACATGACATCTGGCAGCTTTATTGTTGGAGCAGAAAAATTAGATTAAAAAAAAGAGGTTTTAGACTTATAATGGGTCGAAGCAAAACCCTAAAGAACTATTAAATAATTATTATTGCGTTAAAAATGCCCTTAACAAAATCAGAAATGAGGAAGGATGTTTCTGACAGGGATCCTACAGAGTCATACATCATGTGAAAAAGAAAAAAAATCTAAACTGTTTTAAAAGGAAATTAATACGTTTGTATGTAATCAGCTGATTTAATGGTAGAAATAATAAACCTGAAATTAACTAATGGATTTAATGCCAACAAAGCAACAACAGTAGAAGCACTTGATGTTAATAATGGAGAAACTACAAATGTATATTTGCATGTATGTATGTATGGCAAGCTGATTGAAAGGGGTATATTCAGCAGATAATCAGATATTAAGCTGTATGTTAGCCAGGGTTGCCAGATTTGTCCAATTTCTTTTTTTTTTTTAGCCCTGATTAAATTTGTTATGAAATGGAAAAAATGAAAATTTCTAGCCACTTTTAGCTATTTATTTTCAGATAATAATCTAGCTACTTTTAGCCACTATCAGCTATTTTTAGCCATCAAATTTATTCTGTACGATCTTTGACCGATTTTGAGCAGGGATGTCCGATTTTGAAAAAACTGATCTGGCAACCCTGATGTTAGCAGTCATTGGGAAGAGACTTCAAAAGAAGTCATCAACACATTTGGTTCAGATGGAAACAAGCTAGGATTTAAGCCAGACTGTATCACAACAGCATTTCAATATGAAAGAAAATACAAAATGCAACTGGAAAGAAAATATCTCCAAGCTCCTGCCTTCTCAGATTGTAATAAATAGAATGTTTCTCGCTTGAATCATTTAAATAGATGTCAGTTAAAAATGACTTTTTCTTTTTGATGAGTGGCTCTAAGGTGTGGTTTTACAGATGGATGTTGACTTGTGAGAAAGAGAGTGAGAAACAGGTGTTAGGCATCTTAATATGCTAAATAACACTTGTACTACTTACAACTGACTTGGAATATAAGCTGGGTGGTAGGTAACTTATTTAATTCTTACTATTGTGTAAAGATTTTCTTGGTTCTTGGAAAGGCTTTTGAGTCTAGGGTTCAATTGAAGATCATTACATTTAAAATGAGTTTCACATGCAAGAGAAATCTCTCTTTCTGAGTGCCATGTTCTGGTTGAAATAATTGATCCATGGATCCGAGGAGCACATCATGGATCAGATTAGTAAACATTTTAAAATTTCACACAGATAATGCATTTAATCATTCAATAAAGAGAATAAAAGAGTATTCAATGATCAGTAAACTACTTCCAGTACTATTAAATGAATATATTTTCAATAAATCACTCTTAAGTTATTTGGATATAAATACTGCTAATAAAGACTTTAAAGAGCAAAACTGAGATTTAGAAGGTACAGGCATTTTTATTATGTTTATATATGATACTAGACATAGATAGGTGCTCATACTGGTATTGCACAAGGTTGTAAGTGGTAATACTGTAGAATGGTCTTCATTACTTAAGTGCTGTGGATTTTATTAATCAAAACTGCCTTGGTCATTGCATGTAAAAGACTTGAGCAAAATCTTTGTTTCTAAGACAGCAGTTCAAGAACTAATGTCTTTTAATGAGAAGACATAGCCCATGTGAATTTTCTTGAAAAAACTCAAATGTCGCCACTTGTATAGGGTTTGGCACATATGAGCTACCATTTCATGAATTCTCAACAAAATGTGTAGTGTTGTAAATATTTTAGATGTTAAAAAATAAAATGCTTCCTGCAAAAAGAACAGGAAATATGATGTGTTTTGGGTCATTAATATGCACACATTTTTTGTGGTGACAATAATTAGAAAGCAGTCTTCATTAATGTTCAAATTGGCTTTTTGTTTTGTGCCTGTTTCTTTATACTGCTAAGCATAAAAGACCATGAAAATCAAAGAGAAATATGCTAATAACATGGATATCAATCAAGAAATAGGATCCAATGGTTGAATACTGTATGGCTCTAGTAAGAACCCTGTTTCAGATTCATATAAATCACTTTCCTGTCAAAAATCAGAGTTTGGGATTAGAGGGTTGAAGGCTGAAGGTATTAAGTATAAATACATAAAAGAGATAAGTGAAAACCAGAGGAAGTGCTAACCATCTCAGGTGATACTTTCCTTGTCAAAAAGATCCTGCCATAAAAAAAAAAAATAATAGAAATTTAAAAAAAAAATGCAGAAAAACATGTTTGTTTTTTTTTTTTTCTTTTAATTTTTAATCATTAATTTTTTGAGGGGGGAGGACATTTTAGTCACAGTATTGCCATGCTTAGTTTTAATAACTTTTACAACACTAGTAATATTAATAATGATGATGGTGGTAATGATGATGATGGCTCCTTTCACTTTTTTAGCTTGTTTTATTAACACTAACAAAAAGTTTTGTTTTTTTTATTCTTATTTTATACAAGGAAACTATAGAATAATGATGGGCTTCTTGTTTTCAGGATTACTGAGAAAGTATGTATTTGTCATGAATAAAAAAGTCCTATCGATGTATCTTTGAATCATTTGTACATGAATCTATTTACATGTTTTGAAGATGTTGAAAGGGTCTGTAACTGTGTCTTGTGCGCATAATGCTATAAGTGCAGCAACAGAGGAGGGGGACAGATTATTGTCGATAATAATATTAATTAAAAAAAATGAAAGAATTTTGCTTGCAAAACTTCTGGTTGGGGTAGGGGGATGTATTTGTTCCATGATAGGCTATGACAATAAAAAAGCTCTACTGAATCATAATAATAATCATAATAATAATAATACAGGTAGCAAGCCATGTTTGATAAACTTTACAAAGCTCCAGTGTACAAGTGCATTCTCTTCTCCTAGGGCTCCCATCTTGTCTGTCATCCCTGCCCAGCAGGAGAGAAAAAAAAAAGTGGAGGGGGTCAGGAGGAGAAACGAGAGAGGGATTACCCAAGAGGGTTCTGTGGCTTTTTCTTTTTACCCTATCACAGTAACTCCTGCAATAGTGATACAAGTAAGTGCATAGACATGTAGGTATATTTAAAGGTTGCATGTTCCGCAGTGCAACACAGCGGGGAGTCATGCACAAGTGCATAGTCTAGTAAGTGGGACAGAATATGAAAACAAAACTCTAAACCAACTGTACTGTTTTTATTAAAATTTTTCTTTTCATTTTTTTTTTGTATGGATGGGGAGGGGTTGTGTTGTTTTATTCAGAGGTGCACAGTCATTCCTTGTCCTTTAGTCAAATATTTAAGGGGGGGAAAAAAAATCAAAACAAAAAAAAATTTAGACAATATAAAAAGTTCTTTGTACAATTTTTTTCAAATACTTTATTTTTTTTCGTAATCTTTATGTTGTTGTTGTAGTTGAATTCCCCTGCCCAAGCCCCTGCATACCCCCATGTCAATTTATTGATGTCCTGGCTGGTATGGTCTCTTAAAGTAGCTACTCACACCAGTTTGTTTGGTCAAGCAAGGATGACCACTGATTAAATATGTTATACAGCATTATTTTACACACAGCATGCAGCAATTCAAGGCTAGCATACCCCAAAAATATCACACCCTAAATGTTAGGAGGACTGAACAAATGCAAGGCCAAGTGCTTGCCATATGAGAGAGAGAAAAAAAATTATCTGTCATCAAATGAGTCTCAAAAAAAAAAAAAAAAAAAAAAAAAAACTATGGAAATGCATCCGTAACTGGCCCCTACTACCATCTGGAAAGTAAGATATCGGTCACCTCCTAGTCTTAAATGATATACTTCATTTTTTTTGTTCTTTTTTTCTTTTTTAATTATAGAAAGAAATCAATTAAAAATTTGATTTTTCCAAATTTTATGCATGTCTATATTATTTTTTTTCCAATGTAGCCTTATGGTTTAAAATGTATTCTGGACTAGTGTTTAACATGCAAATTGTTGTTAAATGGATGACAAATCAACATAATCTGTTTGTTATTGGTTAGTGGCTCTTAGACATCTGATTTCATTTTAATATTGCATGGACCCTGCTAATAAAAAGCTATGAATATTGCATTTTTTTTTTATAAATAAGTTTGTGCATCTGGCATCTCAATACACCTTCTTCTAGGCTACAAAAATAATAATAATTTTTTAATAATCATGATTCATAAAATTCATCATAAAACCAAGAAAAAATATTCTCAGAAAAGTTCCTAAAATACAGTAAAAATTTCACTCTGATGGCACAGCACGAGTACCATCAAATATGTTTAGCGATAGCACACCAAACTTTCATCTAAGTCTAGACACCACAAAAAAAATAAATAAATAAAAATAATAATTAGAACAGAAAAAAGCCAATAAGTAATGATAATAAATAAATAATTAGGAAAGAGAAGTAGGAAAACAGCAAAAAAAAAAAAAAAAAAAAAAAAAAAACTTTTAAAATCTTTGGTTTTTAAATTATAAATAAAAACTTACATAAATAAGAAAGTAAGAATAAAAAACACAACGATTGCAATAAAATGACATGAACATGAATTTTGTGATCAGTTAATATTTTGGTCAACTACAAGATCAAGTTAGAGAACAAACATCAGCATTTGGCCAGTGTGTGCCCCCTACATAACCCCAGCAACAACATATGGAGAAAGCTATGACACGATGGCCGTCATATGACTGTTATAGAATAACAAATACGCTGTGCCAGCATGCTCACAATTTCAAAACAGACAAATGGTGAGGTATTAAAACTTCTCTCTTGACACTGCTTGGGTGATTCAAGAGTTCCAAATCAGTTTCTTGTCAGTTTTTTAAAATTTTAATTTTTATTTTGCTGCAGTTTTGACTTTAAAAATTTGGGAGCAATATTGTGTATTTAAATTTTTATTTCAATTTCCAGTCCTTTCAGAGTATTTTTTTTTTTTTGATGCGTTGGGGGTCACATTAAAAAATGTTTGATATTTTTTTTTTTCTGTTGAAAGATAGATTTTTGTTTCTGTGTATGGAAACAAAAGAAAAAACATTTTTCTTTTTTGTAGCAAAAAATGAGTTTTGTCCTTGTGTTTTTGATTTTTTTTTTTTTTGACATATAACAAAAATCAGAATGAAAGGACCTGTGCACCTTTTTGTTTAAGGAAAAAAAGTCCAATTGCCAACTATTATCGTTTTTTATGATGCCTGCAATGGCTATTACAATTTGTCTTTGATTTTTTTCCTTGAATTCCTTTCTTCCGTAGCAGCTAACACATCACAGTGCTAGTGGTTCAAACACCTCAAAAATGTTCATTAGCATTTGGAGTCTAATATTGTCCGACTCATCAACATGTTACATAGCAAAAAATCCACACTCCTACCATACACACACACACTGTATTTTATCTTTTTATAGCATCACATTATGCAAACTGGGTTTATAAAACAAAGTGTTGAGATCTTTTCACCTAAGGCAAGATAAATAAAAATAAATTAAAATAAGTTAAGGAGATATGACTTGATTCACAACGTGAAAAAATCCCAACAATATACATTGCGATCATAGTAGGGAAACATAGAGAAGAAAAATTCTTAAAAACTTTCTTAATACATGTGTTTCTTCAAAAATAAAAATAAATTAAAAAGAGAGAGAGAGAGAAAAAAAAAAGGAAATAAAAACATCAGAAGTACATGAATTTTTATTTGTGATCAATTATCAGCAAGTTCAGTAGATTGTACTAAAAAAAAAATTGATCTTTTTTTTCTTTTTTCTTTTAAAATAAAATTAAAAATTCAAAGTAAAAACAGTAACGTCAAAGATTGACTTTCGTATTGCACATAAAACTGCTGAGAGGGAAAAGCATTGCTTTACAGCACCCGGCTATACTTTGAGAAAGTTTTACCTGACTAGAAATCTAGCCAGGTAAAACAATTTGGGAAGCTTTTTCCCCAATAAAATATAATAAAAAGTTGAAAAATGAAGAGAAAGAAAAATGCAAAAAATAAAAATAAAGGAAATATTTCTTAAATACTGATGTACAGTGGTAAACACCTTTCGTCTATTTTTTAAATTTTCTAGAGACAAGGTTCCACAGACTGAGGGGAGAATTAAATAATGATAATGAAAAAGAAATCACTGTCATGATTTTAAGATATATATCTACATCCGCATCCCTTAGTAAATGAAAGGATTAACAAAAATTAAAGGATTTGTACAGATAATTATTACCTCTAAAGAATAAAGGTTTCCTTTTCTTTTAGATGCCAACATGGCTGCAGTGAGGAGTAGTAAATAAATATTTCTTTGACAGGAGAGGAAGGCATTTTAAATAAACCCCATCAAATAATTACAAAAAGCATGATTGAAAAAAATACTGATATTAAATTGAATAGTTATGAATGATATTCTAAGATGAAAATTTGATAATGAGAATGATTTATGGACTATCGGCTGTTCAAATAAATAATGTTAAATACATATTCATCAAATTTTTGTCAGATCATTTCATTGTGTAAAAGTGTTTAAACAGATCATAAAATGCAAAAGTAGGGAATATACTCCAAATTGTATCAGTAAGCCATTACATGTTACATAATATCTATTATTTTAATAGCTATAATTAATTCTATAGTCTTATATGAATATATATTAAATAAATTCTTTGAGCGTTGGACTTCAAGGAAAGAGGTTTGGGAATTCAAAATTTGCTGGTGATATTTTCTAGCCAACATTTTCTAAATCAATTTGGTGTCTACAGAGCTATAAAACCTCAAAAACACATCAATGAACACCCAAGTACATACTAGTCTTTAAAGGATCTGAAAATAAGCATCTTTTTGACAGAAGCAATTGTCTTAATATGCTTGTGACCAATCTAAAATAGGCCCATACATAGATACATGGATAATGCTAGAATTAATGTTAACCTCATTGATTAATTTCAGCTTAAAAAGATTTCCATGAAGGAAATTAAGAATTTGTTCATAAAGTATTCAACATCTTTGGCATACCACAAAACATGAGTGTTTTGTCATTGCCAAAATTACCCACATTAGATTATTATGAATTTCGTAGTTATGCCATTGATTGAAATGGGCACTGGATGAGAAAGATGTCCAATTCTAAGTTCAAATGTGAACTAATTGAGAAATGGTATCTTTCCCAGACATTTATACCAGTAAGTATACATTTATACAAGTAAGTACATAGTGACCATCATGAGCCACCTGAATCACTTCCAATATGCTAGTGCGTTGTAAAAAGAGCAACATCTTTGAGAATTCCAATAATGATAGTAATGGAGTGTATTAAAATATGAAGACTTATAAATTCTGCAGATATTTTTTTGAATTTAAAGTATTCCAACTGGACAGGCTTTGGTTGATATAACTGATACAAAGAGACTTATCCAAGCTTTTGACTTGAGTTAATCTGATAGATGAAAGACAGTTGTTTACTAGATGAGAAACATAATTCAGAGGTAAATGAAGATATTCATAAATACAATGAAAATGATCATGAATTTAAAAAAAAAGAAATTAATACATTATAGGTATTTAAAGAAGAAAACATAAATAAAAGTAAAAAAGTTATTTTAGATTTGACCTCAAGAATTGTTTAAAAGAAATAAAGGGAGAAATCTCTTGATATAGGAATATTGCTTTCTGCATCTTAAATTAAATCTGATTTAAAACACCCATTATGATTTTAATAATAATCTATCATTAGGATCATAATGATTTATATTTTATACTTTATGGTTACTATTGCTATTAGAATTAGTTATTTTTGAGAAATAGCTCAGTGGTAAGAGCACTTCACTAGAGAGCATGAGAAATATGACCCAATCTCTGGTACAGGATAGGTGAGGTTATGTAATTTCCATTGTAACACAATTAATTGATTCTGAATTTTTCGAGGGAAAAAAACAAAACAAGCTTGTGAATGACTGGACCAATTTAGCATATTAATAAAAATCAAGAAGTACTGAAAATGATTATTATAATTGTTAATTATCCATCCTCTTCCTGAAATAATGCATTGGTCAGTGAGTGGCAAATAGGCTAGCTCAGTTCATACACAGTTACCAGACTGGAATGAGCGTCCCAATTTGTGTCCACTTGTGGTGGTTCTTTGGTATCCAATAGGTTACCAAACTAACACAGATGAACAAATTTGTATTAACAAGCTTGGAATGCAACACAAATCAAAGGAAGCAGAAATGATAGTAATAACTAATAAAAATCAGAGCAAGACTGTTTGTCACCTCTTATGATGAACTACAAGCCAGAATGCTGCCTTCATGTGTGTGGAGGAGTTTAGGGCAACTCAAATCATAAACATCAAAGCAAAGAAGACATGTAAAATCCATATGGGAAAGCCCGATTGAAAAGGGTGGTGGATTTATTATCTGTTAAGTTGTCTAGATATTATATTTTAAAGTAATAAAAATCAATAATGGCAAATTATTAGCCTGCTGAAAGGCATTAGATACATAACTGTACATATAAAAAAAATGACAAAAAGTCCTCCTATTCCTGGTGCTTTCTGTATGAAGTTTGATTTTGTTGTTTAGAGAGAAATTTGGTCAAGCTGAAAAATTATTGCATAAATTCCATATTATTGCACTTTGCCCAAAATTTGTTGAGAACATTGTGAGAGAATTAATGCCCAAGATTAAATCTGGCTATGATATAAAAATATCACCAACCTTGCATTTCATGCTCTGTCCTCAATAAGACCTTCTCAGACTCAAAGATATAAATAAATAAACCACTTTAAAATTAATAATAATCATCATCAGAATCACATTTTTAAAATTATTTTGATGATGATGATGATGATGATGATTCAGTATATATACTGAAATTTATAATGAAATATCAAAGAAATCCTGCACTCCACCCCAGTATTCTCCCAATGAAGAAAACTTTCCTTTAGGATTTTTACTTGGGATCAGAAAGACATTAGCATATAGAAAGAGTATGCAGATGTTTTACACTGCAAGGAATTATCTGAAATTGGTATGAGAGCTAAGTAGTCACTGATAGGACATGAAAGACTTATTAAAGATTTACATGACTATTCCTCGACTTGGAAATATATCTATCATTTTATAAACATGGTTTATAAATAACTGAAACACACACACACACACACACACACATGTTGGCTCTCACTAATTTGAAATTTGATGGTTTGGCAGCTTTTGGTTCAGAACCATAACCAGATCTGGATTAGTGAGGCCCAATTCATGACGCAAGCTTACCTGCAAACACAACATCCCAAAATGAACCGATCAAAGATAAACAGCATTTTAGGAAAATTCATTCTTAGTGTAAATAATGTATATTTCTATCCCTAAAGTTAATAGAAGAAAGACTAGACTGACTACAGTGAGAAAAGGAACAGCAGAAGCTGCTGTAAAAACTTAATTCCAAATGAGCTAAGTTATAGACCAACCTGAGTCACCAAGTGACATGGTATCTTTACCAAAAAATGGACATGATACCTTTATCCAAAGATCACAATTTGCTTAAAAAATAAGATAAAAATAATGAGAGGAAGAGAAATTTACCAATATTGACTGGTTTCAACCTACAGTGAGAAACAGTCAAGAGAGTGATGCACCGATTTATTTTATAGTGAAATGGAATTAAATCCAGATTAACATTTATATTTGAGTATTGCTCCTTGCTGTTATTGGCTGACAGGATATTTGTATAGAAAAAGAGCCAAATATTGATGCTGAATCAAACAACATGAATGACAGCAATGAGGTTTGACTTTGATTTCTGGGGTAAAAGTAATTTCTGTATTGATTATTATTAAAGAACCAAACATAAATATGTGCAGACAGGAGCTCAGCAGAATTGCATCCGATAGGATGAGACAAATAGAGCATATATACTAAATACTAGTTCAGCCTTTACTTCAAGAGTGATATACCTAAATAATATACAGACTAATCTGTATACATTAGTATTGAAATTTATTGCTTTCTTTTGTATTGATAATTTTGCAAGACTGATTACAAGTGCAATGACTTATTTTAGGGTCTGATTTCAAATCAGAATATCAGTATTATCAACTTAGTACTAGATATAAAATTTGTTGTTCTGTTTTGTGTTCTAACCACTGAGCTATGACCATAAGTAATTTTATTAAATTTTAGCAAGTAAGTTTGTCAAAGACCTATTCATAGGGCTAAAATTCAGTTCTATCTTTTTTTTTCTTCATGCTGACACCTATTTTCAGATAATAATATTCATAAAAGTTCCTTTTTTTAAAAGATCAATTTATCCCCAGAAATCATTTATTTTTCGATGTTTTTATTTCAATAGCTTAAATAGGTTTCGACTTGAAGATTGGATGATGAACAATTGATGAAAATTGGTGGTGAGGAGGTTTCTGGGATAAGGACTATGATGAAAAGGTTAATTTTAAATCACCTTTTAATTAATTTTAAAAAAAAAGAAATGCCCAAAAAGTCAGAGGGGATGAAGAGGAAGCAAGAAGTGATGAGCAAATAAATAAAACCCTTAGCAAATAAATTAATGAATCAATCTCCAAATGTCTGGAAAATGAAAGTTAGAATTACTGGAATAAAAACAATTTCAAAAATAAAAATACTAAAATGTTAGGTTGAAAAACAGTTGAGGCAAAGAAAACAGATAAAAGTAGCAATGATTCAACAAAAAATATTTTGTTTCTATAGATTCCTTGTTAAAATTTGAAGATTGATTACATGAATATATACAATGAGATTTGGTTTCTCAAAAAGATTAGGAGAAATGATGAGGGAAAAGAAATACCTAAGAAAAATAGTGAAACTTAAAATCTTGTTTCATCATCAGAATTTGTTAAAGAGAAAGAAATTTCTAAGACAATGATTCAATTAGAGAACTACATGTGTTTAAAGTAGGGATAATGTTAACTTGGAAACACAGGACTCTTATAGTTATCTCTAATGAGAGAATTACAGAAGATGATTTTTATGTTATTTGATAGAAAATGTTTGATTAAACCTTTAAATTGCATGAACTTTTATTGTACCCATATAGAATGAAAGCTACTCAGCTGTACATATGCTGAGTAACAAATTTTACACCAAGTCATGAACATTATCCGATTCAAACCAACAAAGAACCCAAGCCAAGTATCTGTGCCCTATTGCAGCTATATAGTGTAAAAGGAACCAGACACACTTTAACAAAAGACTAGATACTGAAGTGAATGTTTTCTCAGAAAGAGGTACTGATTATCCCTATACAAAGTAATGGACACTTTGTATTAATTGAATCTGTACTAAGTAAAAGGTATTCAACATAAGGAAGGAACCTCAGTACACAAACACTGAATATAAAGTTTCCACACTATATGTGCCTATACAAAGCAATAGGATTCCTTTCTGAATTGGTATAAACTTCATGCAAATTCCTGGGACACAGTCGGAGAATCTGAACTTTGAATAGGAGATCAATTTTATCAAAATCTTAGAATATAAATTTACAAAGAGAATTTAGTCAGAAATTCATAATAAATTCTACCAAAAATTATTTTAAGATATTTTTGTCAGGCCTTGAGGAAATAATTTTTAAAAAATACTGTTGATATTGTTTGCTCAAAAAGAGAAGTTAAATTGAAATATAATGAATAATAATCAGAAAGAAACCCAGGAATGAAGCATAAAGAATATTCGTAATGTTTCATTAGCAAGTTTGTAAAGGAAAGAAGAAACTACAAGGTTGTATTTATGGTTTAATACTATTTTATACTGTGTATGTATATGTGTGTGTGTGTGTGTGTGTGTGTGTATGTGTGAAAATGAGCAAATTGGAGAATTCTGAGCATGCTGTATGAAATGCCTTCACTGCAAAGTTATGTCCTTATCTTTGTTAGGACGGAATAGTGTTATGGCTACTGAATAAAACAGCAAACCATTTGATTTGTTTGACAAATGTCAATGAGATCTAAATGACACAAAAACTGAAGAAAGCCTTGATGACAGCAGACCTGTCATCTAATATGTTGACCCTCTGATTCTTAATGAACCATTATATAAATATCAAATGATATGCATACAGTAAAAAAGAAATCTATTAGCAGACAATACAAACATAACAACTGATACCTGAGCAGAAACAACTAGAAAAGAAAAAAAGTTTTTAAAAAAAAGCAAATTAAAACCAAAGAAGAAATGAAAATAAAGAAAAAGTAAAATATTTTTTATAAAAATGTTTGTTTCAATATTTTGTGGTTGCTATTTGTAAATATTGTATACTAAAAAAATTCATGTACTTCTGAGAATACTGTGACAGCAATAAATAAATTATACTTGGTGATAGCTACATTCTATGTTATTGTCTGTTATAAACCAATGTTGAATATTAAAAGATGGTTGTACTTGCAATTGTTGTTTTTGCTATATAATAATCATAATAATAATAATAAGGACAGAACTTAAAACACTGCATTCTTCTGTGAGGTATCATGGTTCCTTTACAAGGACTATGTCTGCAACAGACTGTCAGGACAAGCCGTTTGTTTTCGTGGACGATAAATGACGATGAAGGTTATGGTTTTGTGTGTGCCTGTTTCGGCTTTTGCGGGTTGAGAAAATCTTATCGCATCCTGAAACTGTACAGTGATACATTTCTTTGGGATGATGGGTTTCAAAGTGTTCCTTGAGAGCAAGGTTGTCGCGGAACCTCTGCTGGCATACGTGGCAACTGACTGCAGTGTTCAGTTCATTGTCAAGATCCTCGTCTTGCAGGTGATCGCCCCCATCGTCATCATCGTCGTCATCACCGTCATCGTCATCAGCTCCACTTTCGTCTTCACCGTTACGAGTAGGGTGGCAGTTTTCCTCTCCTAGACTCTTGCTGTTGCCCTCTCTGTCAACAAAGCTGTCATTGGAGTGACTCCCTACTGATGCTGTGGAAGTTATGGTCGATGGTCCATTAGAATTACGTTTAGGATTTATGATGCTACTTTGCTTATTGTCCTCATCCAGTTTAGCATTGCTGTTCTCATCGTAAATATGAGACGACTCATACTTTTGGTTGATGCGGTCATCAGATTGTTTCTTTTCTTTGCCAGCTGTGCCCATTTCGTCACCTTCTTCATCATCATCATCGTCATCATCAATGTCATCTTCGTCCAACTCATCCACGTCTTCTATTTCCTCATCATCCGGGAACTGGTCCATATCAGATGTGGAGAGGAGTCTGCGGTGTAAATTTAGGTTGGTGCTGTGTCGGTTCCGACTGCGTTTCGAAGGAAAGGCAGCATTACAGCCGTCGACGGTGCATGTGTGCATCAGTTTCAAATGAACATTCTGGTAGTGAATTTTCAGTCCGAATTGGTTCTGTAACACTTTCCCGCACACAGTACACTTGCGAGGGTTGTCTTTGTCATGGGGAACGTCGACGCTGTTTGAATTAGAATCGTCTGGAGAGCAACTTCCATTGGCTCTGGCAGCCATGTGACCCTCCATATCAGTTGAGGCCTGGGAGGCATTAGATTCATGATCAGAACTTGGACTCATGTTCAGAGAAGAAAGATTTGAGGGGCTTCGTTCACAGGCATCCTGCGAGAGGTCAACAGGATCTGACGAAGAATTATTATTATTGTTGTTGGCCAAGAGGGAAGCAATCCTGGGGAAGTGGCAAGCTTCTTTTCGTGCCTCTAGTTTGGGACTGCAGTTTGTATCACGGATAACGCTACTGTGACTCGTCAGGTTCACTGCCTCATACCCCTTGGCAATCAGGCTCTTCTCAGACATTTCTCGAATAGCAGACCCATCTGGAAGTTCCCTTTTTATTGCAATTTTGTCATCAATATCTTCATCCACAGCTGAGTTCGAGGTAGGGTTTTCCTTATCAGCATTGTTCATATGTTTCCTGCTTTGCTTAGCAGCAGCATCTTTCTCGTCAGAGACAGAATTTTCATCACTCATATTGTACGTCTCTTCCAACTGGGCACAACGGGTGGGGATCAAGCTTTTCCTTCGGTTGAAGCCGCGTTGGGTGCTGCTGACATCCGGCTTCAACATATCGTCATGTGACTGCAAATCGATCGCTTCTTCACTCAAGCTTTCTTCTTCCTTACTTTCAATCTTAATCTTTTTCTCCGGAGAAGACATGTACGGAAGATTGTTGCCGACATCTACAAAGCACGATTGGTCACTTCTGTTCAAGACATTGGAGTCTATCGATGGAATCACTGTCCTCGATAGAAAAGACGAGGTCACTACCATAGTAGGGGGAGAATTGATAAGTCTAGAGGATGGTTTTGATTCACCGATTATAGTAGCCCCTTCGGGTAGTTTGCGTTTTTGAGGCATGTGGAGTTTGGGGTTAGGATTGGCACTGTGGCGATTACGACTGCGACGAGAACTGAACATCATGCTGCAGCCTTCAACTGTACATTTGTGCATCTCTTTCAGATGCACTGCACTGTAATGAATTTTTAGAGCACCTTTATCACAGAAAGTTTTATTGCAAGCTGTGCAGAGAACACGCTTTTTACCATTGGGTGCAATCAAGGTACTTCCAAATGACGCCGAGGGAGTCCATTGACGCTTGATGGGGTTGGCTGACTTTCGCAGGTGTTTTACTTTGCGATCCGCATACACAGACAGAGCTGTTTCTTCACAGTCTCTGGTGGAGTAGTTTATTGCGTCCATTGGAGGGTCATCTGGAGGAACGATAGATGGGGTGATGTTTTGGATGTTTGTGCTCAAGTTTTCGCCGCCTTCATGAGGTTTCATTGACTGGAACTGAGGTGGACTGGTGGGTGTTGGTGTCGGTGTGGTGCTCAAGTTTTTAGGACTGTCTCCGCCAATGGAGGGTAGTGGTGGTGGGGGAAGTGGTTGCTGTGTTGGTTGTTGCACAGAGGCACGTTTTTCTGACAAACCTGGACTGACAACCGGACTTATGTGTTCTCTTCGAAAATCAATTGGCAGCATCGTCTGCAGCCGGCCCAATGGGGACGAAGTAACAGGGCTCGATGTAGGTACCGGAGCAGGGGGTATGCTTGTGGGGCGCAGGTCTCGTGGGGGTGTCGTGGCAGTGTACGGCATTGCAGTCGGTGCTACAAGGCGGTTACTGTGGGATACGAATGGCATTCGACTGGAGAACAGGTGCCGTGACTCATATGGGCGCATGTAACTTTGCATGCTTAGATTGCTGCGTTCAATGAATTTCTTGATTTCAGACTCTGCCCGAGAAGTCTGCTTGACATAAAGCTCCTGCTTCTCTTTAGTATCCTGAAGAATGATTTCCTGAGCAATTGACTTGGTCTCTCCAAACCGAAGAAACTGTTGCAGAATAATGTGCTCCTCTTCACGGCTGGCAATGGTCCATTTATCCAGCACACGGCCTGAGGCCTCCTGTATAATATTAAAAAAAAAGAAAAATTAATAAGAGTTCACATATAACAAGCATAAATATACATACATATATGTAAGATTAATCAAAACTGTAAAAACAATATATCATAAAAGTATCAAGTGCAAGAATATTGAAGTAGAAAACCAAAGAAATGGAAATCTGACCTCCAAACAGATTGTGCAAAATGTCTTTCCCCCAGCTTTCAGATTTATTCTGCGATAACCAAGTGGTATGAATCTTAACAATGCTAAAAGGCAATGCTTTTGATGCATAAAGGTAAGAAAACAAAGTTTTGTATTTCCTAAAGCACAAAGCACTTGTTTTAAAATCAAGTGTTTTTTTATTGTTTCTTTTTGGTGGGGGTGCCAGATAAGTGATTCAGATTGTATTCTGTCCCGGATTCTGAGTTTGTCATAGTCATTACTATAGACTTGTTAAGGAAAAGAAAACTATCCTTTCAACCTAGGGAAGATGATAAATATCTACAATTCAATAGTTACAGAATTCAACTAAAAGTGATAGGATCCCCAGCACCAGAATGGTGAGGTTCATTAAGTACAGCACGCTTAAAAAAGAGAAAATGTCTGATTTTAAAACTGTAAAAATTATTCTTTGCCATCATTCAGTCATGTACAACTAAAATTTTATTGTGGTATAAATCTCTACAATGGTAAAATAGCATAGATTTAATGAATAAAGAGCGACAATAATTTGTATTTGCCTGTCTAATAATGTTCTGCTAAGCAGATAAATTCCTTGAAATTGGTTAGTAGTTAGCCATTAGGAATGTTGACTTTTGAACTGTGCGTGATGGAAGACAGATGAAAATTGATGAATTCTAGCCAAATAGAACAGGAGGCTAGGAAGAAAGAGAACAACAATAACACCATGAAAACAGGAGGGAAGAAAGGAAGAAAAGAGAACAGAGAGGAGAACAGGAATTATACAGTTTCTATTCATACATTTTGTTAGCATATAGGACATTACCAGAATCTGGGATAATGTAGGATGCTATCTGGTGCAAAACAGATCAAGGTATATGAGTGTGTATGCTGGTAGAGGAAGGTTGGCATATTTTTTCCTCAAAATTAAATGATTAAGAATAAATAGACCAATTTATAGTGAGAATGAATGGAGTAGAAGACTATTCTATTTTCATCCCATTTGCTATAAGCTCAACATCCAAATAAATATCTAATTATTATTACTTAGTAGCATAATGATTCAAGTTTCCCCATGTATATATACAGATCAGACATTGAGTCAAATGTCAAATAAATTGACCTATTTAAATATTTATCAATATCACAGCAATTTTTAATTAAATTTTTTATCAAAAGTTAAGCTTTCCAAACGTTTTACTAAACTCTTAAATGTTCACCATCAAAAGAGTGGCAAAGTTCAAGAGTAACTCACTGAGCATGAAACATAACTCTTCTTTATGTACCAGTGGCTACCAGTTCACTTCTGTTCTTGTAAAATCCATTACATGACAAGTTGCATAAAGATGAAAAGAAAAGAAGAATGTCTCCTGAATGAACTCAATTTTGTAGTCTTGCGTCTGTGTAACTAACTATGAAATGCTGTGAAGTTAATACAAGTTTTGATGTTCCTGTACAAATGATAGTTCAGAGGACCAGTAATTGGACACATCAAAATTTCCTGTCTGTAATTCTTGAGCATCACCAAGCCATTTAGTTAAAAATCATACTCCTCTTCAATTGTGGAAGGAGAAGAGGTTAGGGAGCTGTGGTTTGGGTCCATCTCAACTGCGGTGGGGCTGTAGTGATAGACATCTGCCTTCCATGACCACCACCACCTCAGTCATCATTATATAGTACAGGGCATTGTATTGTGAGCCACTTGTACTAGTGATCAATACAAACATCTTTTAGCTATGTACGATTATGAAAAAAGAATCTAAATTACTCCCACTGCAAGTGCATCCCACATCTTCATATTGATTATCTCACCACAGTTGGGTTGGACAAAAGCCGAACAAGAAGACAGGAGCGAAGGAAGACAAGGAGCAAGGAGATGTATTTGGGATGGGACAGAAGAGAAGAGAACAGTTAAAGATGGGATGGAGATCGGAAAGGATAAGAGAGAGGGTGGTGGTGGGGGGGGGTGCTACGAGAAGCACAATGTCCACCTTAGTAAAGACAGAATCAGCAGCATCACAAGCCACTTTGATGAATGCATGTGGGGGAGGGGAGATTTGCAAGTTGTCTCACAATAATGCCAATGATAGCTGTGAGTAATTCCAACAAGCAAGTAGTCATAAGCAGGTCAGCTGTGGCTAGACACAAATACAAGAAAGACATCAGCATCTATTAGTATTTTTCTTAGCATTACTTTACTTCTGCATTTCCAAGAATATGACCAACAAATGTGTACATGCATGTGCAGGCAGGATTGAAAAAGAAAATGAGCACATAAATAAGCGAACATGTGTGTAAAAGAGAAAGCTATTATTTAATACAGTTCGTACACCACTGGTGGGTGTTCAATCACTTTAAATATCTGTTTTAAAGAGTTAAAACTGAACAAACTGAGAGGAAATTGGATTTTAGAACAGGGAGGATAAAGATGTTAGAATTAGAATGTTTATATGATTCAATCAATTATTATGTTAGATAATAATATAACTGATATTTTATGATGTATTAAAATTAACTTATGCTATTGAGAAAAACTTAAAAGAGTAACTTGAAAAGAAATATCAAATAAACACAATTTTTCCCCCAATATTACTATATAATATAAAAATACTATTACCCAAACTAAGCAACAAGAGGAAAAATCTCAAATAGCCTTCAATTCAATCAGTGTCATATGAAATGAATTCTTTACAGATTTAAACAGAAATTACATAATAGACTGTGAGCCAACTTGGTCATAGATAAAATAACCTTATATGCATAGTTTATGTTTTTATTACATGAGATTATTTTAAAGTAGAACTGTTTCTTATAGTAAAACAAACCCTCTAAGCAACTTTTGGCACAAAGAAAGTTTACCCGAGTTAAGAAAGAAACAGCATGCATTATAGAAATTATAAAAAGATGTATCTGGAGTAAGATATATAGTAATTACATCCATGCTATAACAAGAAACAAGAATATAGAAAGCTGATATAAATCACAATAAAGAGAAACATTACAGTGTTAGAAAAACTCAACTGGGTGCTTATCCCTTTGTAATGCCAATTCCATATTAACCATTTTTAAGAAGAACTAACAAGCAGTGAGTTCATTGGGTTTAAATGATTTATTGTTTTCATAGTTGACCATAAAAAGATTGGAAATTTACTACAGGTTGAGCATCTCAAACTCGGACGTCTGAAACACGGCTATTTTTAAGAATTAAATAATTATTTATATATATATTATTTATGAAAATGTCCAAACACCATTCAAAATTCTGGGCTGGTGAGCTGAGTGAGAGTTTACTGTGCTCAGGTATGAGACAAGAAAACTTACGGTGGTCCCAGTGACCCACCACACACAGCCTGATGATAAATACATTATCATTATTAAAATCTATTTCTTATTTACAGGGATAGTGTACATGATTTGTATTTTGTTAATATCAGTGTACTCTTAACTTCTAGACTATTCACGTAACTTTGTGGTATCAATGACCTGACCCTGTAGTACTGAAATTAGGCCTTAGCCTATGCTGCATCCCAAACTCGTGAATTTCCTAAACTTGCGACACCCTCAGTCCCTGAGTTTGAGACGCTCAACCTGTACCATGGAAGAAATCAGTCAATTCATGTGATCTAAGAGTTTGAAATATATATGTGTCATTTGCCATTTATATTTATATATTGCATTTTATTTGAAGCTTAATAATTGCTTAAACATTAGTCATATTTTTATAATTATTCTATAACTATTTTATTTAATGTACACTCAGACTTTAAATATGTAAAAAGAAGCTGCATGGATTAGCTACATATTTGATGTATGACAATATTTAAATGTCATAAAACGTTAATACATACATACTTATCAATGCCTATTTATTTTTTTCGTTTATCTCTTTAAATTCACATCGCACACACACGCAAATGCTTCTATATCTTTTAAATTTAAGAGAATAATAAAAGTATATCTTAATTTTTTTAAAAAGAAAGTACAGAGAAAGCATTTTCAATTGTATACATTGAATATCGATGATCACTAAAACTGGTTTTAATGTAAAACTGAAAAAACTATGTTTGTAAAAATGTCACCTTAACAATGTTGATATAAACTAGTGTAGCATTATGAGTTTGAAGCTGACATTAAAAGATTGTTGATACAGATGCAAGTAAAAGCAACAGCCTAGTACTGTCAGCTTTCCCCATCTATACTGGTCTGCTGCTGGGTGCCTACCACCCCACTTGATCCTAATATCATCTCAAGTTGTAATTGCCAACTTCTAAACAATAGTCTGCTATTAGCAATAATTGAGACGATAATCACGCAAGAAGGAGAACAACAAGAAATTGAAGAATTTAGGAAACATCAATATCCCATGCTTAAAAATAGAAAGCATTTCTAGATGAGGTTAATTGCACATGGGTCATATTTGATGGCAACCCCACCAAATTTGGTATGTATAACTAATACTGTGCATGTTATGAACTAGGAAGAATCAATGTTGTAATATCCATGAGGCCATACCTTTCTTTTTCTCATTAGGGGTGATCAGTATTAATAATTAATAAGAAGACTATCATAAAATGTTTTAAATGAATTTATTACACAAGTCACAAGAGAAGGAAAATGAGATCAGGCTAGAGAGTTATTGTAGGACTTTTATGTACTTAAAAAAACAAAAATTGATACACACGTAATCATTCAATATATTATTGCAGTAGTTTGCCACTGATTATAACTATATTAATGTTATCCCAAGCTTAACATTTGCTGTACTAGTTTTAAAGGAAGAGATTTTGTTTTGTAAGGTAGGTTATGGTTAATGAATTTCATTTCAGAGTGGGAATTGAAATGTAGAACATAAAAATCCATCAGTCAAAAATGCTCTACCCACTGAACTACCATAGAGTAATAGAGTTATACAAGAAAAGTGTCATAGATTTTTATTTCTTCAATTTTTGACTGGAATGTGATAAAGACAGTTTTTAAAATCGAAGGATGCATAAAAAATAGATCTTTAAATAAAACATTCTTTTCTTGAAGGTTTGATTTTTTTTAACATCAATTATCAATTTTCTTCATTATTTAAAAAACAGATTCATTTGATATTGAAGCCTCAAATATAATTAAAAACCCAAGAGGTATCAGTTGAAGCTATGCTGCAGAGTTGGGTTCTTCACAAATGAAGATAGACAGTAAATCATTCTACACAAATATTTGTCAGGGATCTTCTAATTGGTGTAATATAACATAGCCATCGCTCTTTCTTTTTTGTTTGTTGTTTAAGGGAGAGAAAAATAATATAAATATTTTGAAATGCTGATCTCTAATCTGTTAGAGAAATGAAGAAATATTGAAAAATAAAATAAATATATACTCTAATTTCTATTTTAGAACTTTATTATTCAGAATAACAAGAAAAAAGTTGAGACTAACAAAAGCAAATAATTTTAAATAAAAAGCTGAAAAATTCTATTAATCAGAAATTTAAACTAGAATCAGGTAAGATCTGCTTAAAAACAATAAAGATGAATATATTTGGAATAAATAAAGCAGCTTCTACAAAAGCCTTTAAAATGATAACTTTATAAGAGTAAAAATATATATTAATTTGCTAGAAATATAAGTTGGAAAAATGACTTCTGAAAAATAAGTCACATCAGCAATAATTTTCAGTTATTATTAAATTTAAAATTTACATAAAATTAATAAAATAATATTGGGGGGGGGAGGAGAAAAAGAAAAATCGTAAACTTGTATTTGTGAATAGGTTCACCTCAAACTGCAATGCTTTAAGTTAGCTGAGCAAGGGAAGTAACTCGCACAAATTATTTCCCTTCTATCGTGCCTTTATCTGCACGCATTTCGACGCTTCAGTTGTTCGATGGCCGAGTATTAAACCCTATTCCCAATGCAACATTCTTCAAAGTGAATAAACAAAATATGAATATAAAATAGTCTTAAAGCGACAACAACCCTATGCTAGTCGTGAAAATCAATAAAACGAATTTTTGATAATAAAAACATCATGACCAACAATAATGAAAATAACTTTTTTTTAAAAATAGCCAAAATAAAAAAAGAAAGAGCTAGGAAAGAAGCATAAAAAACGAGTAAAAGATAATTTCCTTTAAACACTGGTAACTGTTTGGCAGTAATGATTCATTTGTTAAATGACAAAGACGTAAAAAGAATTGACGCGTGACTTGTGTGAATTCTTATAAGTTGAAATTACATGAGAAGGTGTAACACACACAGGGCAGTAGAAAGAAAGAAGCTGAGTTGGACAGGATAACAAAACGTTTTAGAAGCAAGAAAAAAGTTAAATGCACTTAATTAATGAACCCAGCATGAAGTCTGGGATAAGCTGTGTGTGCATGTGCAGGCACATGTGTCAATCCTACTTGCTGTTGTGCCAAGGAGAAAGACAACAACAACAACAATTTGGCTGCTATATGCATTGGAAGCTATGTGTGGATGTGAGACTGGCATAGGGAAATTGATGACACACTTAAGACATTGGAGTTATCTATTCAATCTATCTGCTCAACTATCAAAGATATAAAATAAGCATCTGAATAAAGGCTAAACCTAAGTTATCATACTGCACTTCTTTTTTTTGTTGCTATTATATACAAAGAAAAAGTTAATCTTTCTAATTGATACTGCTATTTTGCATGAATCACCAACTTGTATCTCTCTCTCTCTCTCTCTCTATATATATATATATATTCATGATAATAAATGTTTGAGATGTAAAACACTTTCCTCAATCTTTCATTTCCACATTGTGTGTGTGTATAAAGCTTAACATTTTTGTTTGGGATAACAGGAGCGATTACAATTATAAATATGTAAATGCATTTTTATAAAAAAGAATATTAAATTTCTTGATTTTCTATAGTAAAACACATACCAAAAGACATTCAAGAGTGACTATTTGGATTAGAGACCAGTGTATTGTCCTAATAAAATAAAATAGAAGAAAGAAACTTATTTTTCTAGGAATTAATTTTAGAAACAAACTGAAATGACACACTGTTTCCTCCAGTAATTTTCTCAAATTCTGTATTGGCACTATTTTGCTTCTACTGGAGAGGCAAAAACTGTAACATTACAGAATTTGAAAACATTACTTGAACGTTTTTCTCCAAGTATCTATTATATATATTTACAAAAAACACTCTTACTACTTGAATTTCAATATTAATTTCTTACTGAGGAGAGTATTACTTTCTCAAATAATATTTAATAATAATTAATAGCAACCAACCGAACACTCACACTGGAATCTTAATTCTGTCAGCCTTTAGTCTAAACATGTATCACTGAGCTAACCAATGCAAGTTCACATTTGAAAGCGAATGAAAATGTCATAAAATAATTATATTTACATAATGATGTGACTCGCTCAAAAATTAATAAGAAATGATTAAAAACAGGGATTCATTTGAAAAGTTTACAGGCCCCACACACATCCATCCAGAACAATTGGAGAAGAGATAACTGAGGACATCTAAAATTAGAAATATTATTTCAGAACTGCAGCAATGATGACTAATTGAAAGATGCCTGCTTTTTAAAATGTTGCTTATCTTTAACAATCAAATATAATAACTCATTCTGCTTCCTTACATTTTAGAACTGAAATTAATAATAATTACTTTAATTAATGAGCGACAGCGTTTTCATCAGGTCTTATGAAGAGTATTTCTGGATCAAAGGATTATAAATAAACAGAGACGGATGAAGAAAAGGAAAGTAATTTTAAAGTAATTAGTAAAGAAAGCAGGCTTGTTCTACAAATTTGATTGCTGTTTATGAGAACCATGTATTACAATGGAGCAATTATAAATGAGTTGAAAGAAAGACACAATTCTTATTCTATCAAGGAATTGTACCTCTTGTCAAGATTGAAAACTGATAAATTATCACAGATGAAATAATGGTAATGATGATATATACAAGTATGCTATTCTTTCATAAAAGAATATGTATAAAAAAAATCATTCATAATTTTTCCAGTTCAAATGACATTAAAACCATGACAAGTGACAAAGCCAATATGTAAAAAATCATAAAGTTGAATTGTACAAAAAATTGTATAAATTAGAATATAAATGAAAGAGAAAAAAACTTCAAAAGTTTTTAAAATTAGTACTTGTAAAAGGTTGTAATTTGCATATTAAAAGCCATGTGTAAAGCAAAGAGTGACAATAAAGTCAAAATTATGAGTTAGTTTAAAGAAAAAAATGGTTTTCTATTTTTTTAATTCATTTTTTGTGTAGAAGTAACAGAGGGACTAAGTTCTTATGGAATAGTGTGTAGGAATGAAAGGATTTCCAGTAGAGAGATGTCAAGACAGGCAAAGATAGAAATTGTTTAGAAGATTTTTGCCTGCTGAAAACCTATACTTCCTGCCTGTATTCCAGACTAGTCTAGGAGATAGCTAGTAAATGGCAGGACGTTCAAGTAGTGTAACCTTGACGAACGAAACAATCAAGTTACACAATCACTTCAAATGGCAAAAAAAGAACAAAACATGTAAGCCGGGAGATAAGACAAACATTTATTTTAGTCCTTTCATAAACCAATATTTCAAGGAGGTGAGATTAAACTAAATAAATCAACTTTTTAAACAGGAAATATTGACATTCAAAACTTCATATTTTTTTTATAACTAAAACTTGATATGTATTTACACGTGTGTGCGTGAAAAATACACTCATGAAATAAAAATAATTGCTAATTTTTTAAATTCGCGTCCATAAATCTAAGAAATACACAACCTAAAATAAATATGTATCTGTCAACTCATTCGGGAGTTCAGAGTACCAAACAAAATACATTTATTACTGCTTATTAATTCTTTTTCTGTGAGTTACCGAATATCTTTGAGCACAAAGAGAGATCGGGATCTTTCGATTTAAAATAAACAAAATGGGAGCGGAAAGATTAATTGCAAACATTAACAAGAGTTCTAGTTCAAATAAACAAACTTGTAAAAGTTTGTGGTTCATCCTCTTCTTTCTTTGAACCCCGAGGCTAGAGATGAAGAAACTAGTGAAAGATGATTTATTTACTAACATTCTATCACTTCTTCACTAAACTACAGCTGCCAGGGAAGAGGAGCAGGGATGCAGTGTGGGTTAATTTTTACATGATGAGAGAGAGACGTCATCATCCCACAGCACAGTGGAAGTATTCCAAAGTGGAAAGTAATAATATATCTGCTGACATCAGACGACTGACTTTTTTGCAGTCGAATTCACCTTTCTTCAGCAACACCTACATGGATGGAGCCTGACGAAAAGAAGTCACATGTAGTATAGATAACAAAAAATGGGAGACATAGTTCGCTGAACCGAATAGGACTGATTCAGAAAAAAAGAATTATGATTTATTTCGAAATAACCGGTACCAAACGAAAAAAAAAGAAAGAAAAAGATACACATAATTGAAATCATTTATGTCAGGTATTCTCGAACACACCCGATGGTGATGATGATGATGTTGTCCCACACTTGAAAGCAAGACATCTATTTCTCTTAACAATTATCATAGACCTCCAAGTAGAAACCAGAGAGAAGGGGGGGGGGGTATTTATGAACGGAAAAGGTCATCGGTTGAATTCACTTTTTATTTCCAAGACAAGGGAAAGGAGACTCATACTATTTAATTTATAAACAATACGCAAAGGTAAACAATTCCACGTGTTTTTGATTGAATCAATAAAGGTATATATATAGTAGCAGGCACTTCTAAGTTATAGTAGGAGTACAATTCGTGAGACCTGTGGTAAAAATACCCTTTTTTCTTTTAGCTGTCTTTCTCTCATAAAAGGTTGAGTGGCTAATCGATTATTGTTAAAATGTTATCATCACAGTTTTACTGAATTTTTAAAAATTATCATTATGGAGTAGTTTATAGTTCATTATGTGTTGAATTCCACAACGACAACAGAAAGTTTAAAAACTCAAGTACGAAAAGTGAGGGGGGGGGATATCATCTGCTAGAAAGGAAGGTGAGCTAGTTCTGTTTTTACAGTGGAACATTTCCTCTTCTCTTAAACTCTGAGAGATCAGAGGTTCTCTGGTGTTGGTAAAGATTACAGACAGGACGGAACGGGCGATTTTTTTTGTTTTTCTTTTTTCGTTAACGTATAGAGTCGAAGGAGGGTAAAAGCGAATATCAGAAGGACGAATGTTGGATATGGGGAAAGGATGGATAGAGAGGCAAGGCAAAGCGGGCATGAGCCAGCCACATGCTACTTGTCTGTAATCAGTGTGGAGGTAGTAGGGAAGGTGTGCCATAGAGGAGACCGGGACAAAATACTCCTAAGGTGAACACTGATGCCGATGAGAGAACCATTTACTCATGATGATGATGATGATGATGCTACTGACTGATACTAACGCTACCATCACAACTCTTTATTAAAGATACTACTGCTGCTACGAAACGATGAATCAACGACAGCAAGTTTTCAATCCATTAGCAGACAAATAAAGACTTGGACTTTAAATATTGACAATACAACAGATACATTTGACATTATGAGCAGAGATCAATAATAAGAGCTCTCAAGCTAATATGACAATAGAATATTAGATATATCAAGTAATCAACAAGTCTACATGGTCTTTTTTTTGTTGTTTATTTTAGAAAATCAATTCCCAATTAAGGAATGAAACATTAACAGTAACACAAATCTCTCGCGATATAAAAACCTGAAACCAGCTAATCTTTTAAGAAAGAAACGGAAACAATTTTCTAGTTTTAAAAGATAAAAAAAAAAAAACTAACGTATTGAAAAATTTGTAATTTGATTTTTTTCTTAAAGTTTTTACGAAATGTGTTAGTTACATAATTTTTTCAAAGCGATTTTAAAAGTTATTATATTAAAGTTTAAACTAAACCTCAAACAAAAAAGAATAGCTAATCTTATAACTGAAGAAAACCAGTTTGACTTTTGAGAAAAAGTTAAATCAATGTCTTCAAGTTTAGACATTGAGAAACTATATTTCAAACCAAAGTAACCATTTTTGAAACTCACAGTAATGTACGATCCAACAGAAATACCTGGATTTGTGAAACTTATTGAAACAGAATTTTTACATAAAATAATTAGTAGCTTAAATCACTGATAACATTTTAAAATAAATCATAATCCTGGATCAATTCCCATCATCAATACTAATTAACTGTAATTACAAGACAAAGCATATTCTGTTTTAACATACTTTTATAAGAGTGGGTGTAAGCTATTATAAGTTCTACAAGTGCAAAATTAGTCACAGAGTTGGGATGAGAATGGGCAATTTTTTTTGCATTAGTGGGAAATGTCAGTTTTTCTTCATCCACCTTCTCTTAGCTACAATACCAATACTCTAATCACCCAACAGTACATTCCAGTTAGTCCCTGTCCTTATTCTTGGTAGATTTTAACATTGATTCATTAAAATATGTTAAATCTGGTGAAAGGGCCGGTGCAAGGGTTTCATGTGCCCTAGGCGAGATTTAATATTAGCACCCCAGTAGCTTGATCTTCTTTTAAATTTTCATCCTGAATGGTCATTACTGTGCCTCTCTGAGGTCTGCACCCTAGTTTGGCCTAATAGCTGACACCGGCCGTCTGGTGGTACTTTGTCAGTAGATTGAATCCTGATTTTATTAACAATGGTACTCACTTTTATTAACAGTGGAATAATAAATAACTAGTTCCTAAAAGTGAAATAAGGATGGTCAGAAATAGCAAAAAAAACAACCTTCAACAATTGGCAACAAAAAATAAAGGAAGTGTAAAAGCATTTCTTCTATTTTTTAAACAAGCCCCAAAATGATATTGTTCACTTAAATGATTTGAGTCATCAGACCACTGACTGAATGAAGATAGATAAAGTTTTAAAAAAACGTATTTGTTCTATTAGTCATCGAAAGCCAATCACTAAGCAATAAAGGTTAGGTGAAGTCAATATTTAAGGAGATCAAATGGTGCAACCACTAATACTTCAACTATCACCAATAAAAGCACAAGTGATGAACTGAAAGTGAAGTGACAGATAAGAGGTAAGAGGACTTGGAGTGTGTGAGTTAGTGAAGAAAGAGGGTGAATAAGATAGGAGAAAGGGTGGAGGTGAGTTTGATGACAATCTTTGGGTCCAGGTGAATGGCAGAAGGATTAAATCTGTCTGCACTGGCCACTGGCCAACTCATGACTGACATGTCTCTGGGGTTAAGCCAAGCAGGTCCTACTCTCATACCACTTATAGAAAGAAAATGGATTTACCTTTAAGTAATTTGGGAAATACTCATTTTTCCTCAGCACTTTCATCTCTTACTCCCACCAACAAAATGACAGACACTTTACTAGGACAAAATAGGTTAACTAAAGCAATGATTGATTTTAAAACATTGCAAAAATGAAATATACATTTGAAAATAGTTCTTAGGGTAAAATATGATAAAATGTATATCTAATGAACACAGATTGTAAAGTGTGAAGATATGAATAAGCACAAAGATTTGCAGCAACTTAGCAAATAGAATATCACAATGAGATAGTAAAATCTCTGATGCAGTTCAGTTAGTTGAAAAAACAGAAAGAAAACTGGCTTCAAACAAAAGACTTTTGCCATCAGTTTTGCACTTGTAAAATATTTCCAATGGTGTATGAATGTGCACTCATAGATATAAATCAAGAAAAAGTCAAGGAAAAACAATCAAAGATTTAGAAAAGTGGGAGATTCTTTTCCGTCTTTTTCATCCTCTTTTACTTTGAATTTATTGTTTAAAACAATCCAATTCAAATTTTAAAAAAATCTTTCATGCTATTTTCATTATATATTCTATTTTTTGTATTTGTGCTTGTGTGTTTGTAAGAGGCTCCCAAGTGCTAAAAATGTCTTAGATGATATTCTATCAGGATAACAAGTTCAAGAATGGAAAGAGAAGGAAAAGGTGGAAATTGTGGCCATTTTTCTTTGCATCACACATGAGTAGAGGAATCAAAGAAGACAAACTGTGTATAATGCAAACACACATATACAACATACTCATGCAATTTACACAGTTACTTTACGTATGTGTGGGTGCATTTGCATGGACGTGTATATATGTGTAAGTTTTCAGACAAATGTCTTTGCAGCTGAATGAGACAAGAGAGACTGTTTTAAGCAAACATGCTCTCTATGCTAACTTCCCTGCCTCAGGTGGGATGGAACCCTTATCATCTTTCTCACTAGAAGAAGAGGGAAAAGGCTTCTTTTTCCAAATGTGCTGCAACCTTGATTCCTTTCCAGCTGCTCCCATTAAGCAAAGAAGTGGAAGTAGGATATAAAAATTAACTCTTTTTTTGTTCAAGAATACACACATAGAGGTAATTTACTTTGACCTCAGTGATCTCATAACTTTTTATCACCCCTTTTTTTAATTTTCTATATCTTGTTCAGTATTTCTTCTCTTTTCTCCTCCACTACTGTGTGATGCAGTCAGTGTTTAAGCACATCATGCCAACACATTTCATGTACTATATTCTATATTAATCTAACTATTGGGAAATAGATCAGTTATTCTAAAGCATATAGGGCAACCATAGGCACGCAGCAACATTTTTTATGGCTCACATCCAATCTAAGCATTTATTTAAAATCTTATATAATTTTTCTCAGAAAGTCAATTTTATAATTTATATTGTAAAATTACTATTGTTTTGGCTTCTCAAATCAATATAATAATTGTAATTTGTATGTTTGTCTAAAATAGAAATTAAATACGCTTTCTATATGATCTACATTTTTTAAGTGAATTTGTGGCCCGAATAAAGATGAAAAATGTCTTATGTGGCTCACTAGATCAAAAAGGTTGCCCATTCCAGTGCTAAAGCAATAATTCAAAGCGGTTTGGGAAGCATGATTGAATCTTTAGAAAAGGAGAGAAAGATGTAGCTAAATTCAATCTTTTACTAACTGCGCAGAAGTTGGATGGAAAGCAAAAGGAGTCAATTTACTTCAAAATTCAAACAAAACATGACAGAAAGAAACTAAAAGAAACAGGGTTAAATTTTAGTTATAAAACTGGTAACAATATCAATGAAAGTTTTATAATTTCATTGTAGCGTTGCTTTAATACATTAATCTATTAAATTCTTTTCACATTATTCTCCCATTACTGGAAACTACAATCTAATCCTCTTCAATGAAAATATGATTAACAACTACTTCTTTTATAAAAACACAAAAATATGTATATAAATATATGAATTATTGTTCTGAGATAGAAAGTGTGAAAAATAAAGAACTATTGTGATTTGAAAGTTGGGTTTGATAAGCTAATGCCCAAATCATGGCAAGGTCCAAAAAAGTTTACAATTTTATTGATCCTTATGTCAGGATGGAACATGTTAGAGCCATAACAAGCCACACACATTCAGCTCAGCAAATATTGTGTTCAATCAACGAATTAGGTTTTCACAAGAGTTTTCATTGTGGACTGAATTTATGATTTATTCTGTGAATGTCTAATAACACAGATTTGAAGCTTCCTTGTTGTTAAATACTTCTTTGCTGCACATTTCCTAATTTATGTGATGGGAGCTATGCATAAAGTAAGGAGATATTTCCACCATCAGCAAAGAGAATTGGAGAGAGAGAATCAAAATTTATTTTTCTGGTGAGTGATGATTTATGAGCATGTAAATGTGTACCACTTCCTCTCTGCCAACTAATATAATGATTATATGTAGAGAAGAAGAAAAAAAGATCTGTCTTTGCACAGATAGCATCTATAAATTGATAACCAACTGTAAACATTGTCAGTTCTTTCAGCAGCCTCTATTTGGAAAATGGTAAACCAAGGTTCAAACCCAAGTGTGAATATCAAGGCATAAGAACTGTTGAGATCTATCTGCCTGTTGCACTCAGTATAGTCAAACATTTACAAAAATCTAATACAAAAGGTATAGTGACTAAAGTTACTTAATTACTAAGTCAGAGATTTAGTGTTTGAATCAATATCCAATTATCCAATTTGTAAAATGGTAAGCCAAGGTTCAAACCCAAGTGTGAATATCAAGGCATAAGAACAGTTGAATGAGATCTGCCTGTTGCACTCAGTATAGTCAAACATTTACAAAATATCTAATACAAAAGTACAAAGTTATAGTGACTAAAGTTACTTAATTACAAAGTCAGAGATTTGGTGGTTGAATCAATATCCAATCCCGACAAAAAAACTGTGTCACATTCCGCCATTGTGGGATGACGAATAAATACCCAGTATAATCCCTACGGCTGGATTTCATTTTAAATGTAACTTTTTTTTATTTGGTTTCCGAACAATGTTCAGAAATTTCAATTTGAAATGTGAAATGAATTCTCCACATACAATCAATGAAAAAAGCAGTGGTTCCCAACCTTTTCGAGTCATTCCCCACTTTTGTCAATAAGATTGCTAGTATTACTCCTCCTTCCATTTATTAAGTTGTAACAAAGAATAATTTTAAATAATAACTTTATTTTATGTAGCATTAGACAGCTTCATACTAAGAATTAGTTTAATTTTATAATTGTACAGCTGCTGCTGTGTATGTGTTGCTCAAAGAAAGCAAGTACAAATAATTACAACACATTTGAAATTCCAATTTAATACAATAAAAATAAGAATTCTGCTATCGTAACTGATATACACATCAATGTGATCTCTGTTCTTGTTTTTTTTGCTACTAGTTCTTCAATTTGTGGGTCTATTAGTGAGAGGGAACAACTTGGATCTTATTTTGAGCCTTCAACTTGATAGATAGAAGTGCAGAAACCCTATCTCTAGACTGGATTTTTATTTCTACCCAATAGCCTTATTCCTCCCTTGGACTACCCAAATCCCCCCCGGGGGGGGGGGATTCCCCCCTGGTTGTGAACCACTGGTCTAGTTGAATACTGATTTACAATTGATAAAGATTTGCTGATCATTTATCTTGGAGTCAAGAAAATAACTGGATGTAAAAGTAGGTTGGTAGAACACTTCAAAAGACAAAAAAAGGTATTTGCAAATTAAATCCTACTAAACAAACATAAAAATAATGTCAAATAAGTCAGAGTAGTAGTATTCTTATTTTTTTCCCACTGATTAACAGGCAATTATCTCTGACAAGACCACAAATCACTCATGTATGAATGTAATGTGCACAAAATGTGCCATTATTTGTTTAAATAACAATAAAAGACAAGAATATAGCCATAATTAACTCTCTCATGAATAAACTTGTCAATAGAAAAACTATATCTTTATTTAATAATGTTGTCGGCAACATGATAATATCCTGCAGTAAATAGATAATTAGATAAGCAAATGAAGAAAAGTGATTATGCCAAAATGTCATCCAGAAACGTTTCTGTTAATCCAATTATTTACATAGAAATGGGGAAGCTATTCTCAAAGTGATGAGGAAAATTATAATACAGTAAAAGCGGATAGAAGAAAAGTCTGAAGAAGCAGCATGAAAGACTATTAGACAAATTTGTACTTTCAGTTATGTAATATTTGTTTTGAAATTGATAAAGCTGAAAGATGAAATAAAACAAATATCAGTTGATATAAGCAGCATACTGAATTACTGATTTAAAAGACATTACTATAAAAAGTAATTCTGCCCCATGTATTCAAATTTGAGTTTAACATTATACAAGATGCCTAAAATAAATCTGAAGAAAAAAAATATTCAAATAACTTCCTTTTAGTTGATTCATATCAGTACAGTGTGTACATACTGAATTAAAATTTTACAGATATAGAAATATATGAAATCTGACAGAGCTAACAAGGTTGCAAGAGATTGACAAGAATCGATTCAATTATGAATGATAAAAAAATGTTGTTTCTGATTTAATATAGTGAAAATTGGGCATGTATGAATTCTGTGTTTATGCATGAGCTGGACATGTTATCCCGAAACAAAAAGCTGCTAAGAGGGTGGAGGAAAAGATGGGTTTGAAAATAATGACATAGGCTACCAATTCATTTTGATCTAATTTATGCACTAAAATAAGTATTTAAAAAATACATGGACCATGCTCCATGCTTTGGAACAATTGTTAACAGCATTTTAAAAATAAGATAACAACTGTAATATATAAAAGTTAAAATCTAACAAGATTTTTGGCATTGTCTTTTGTAATGCAAATTGTTTCAAACAAAGACATTTCAGTTATTTTGATGTGTCCTAATAAATGGATCAGGAGAGTACATAAAGCAGACCAAAAGAGTGGCATTATATGATATATTGAATTTCAAGTGATTGGTCGCTGGTCAAATAATGATTATTTAAAAAAAGAAAAAGCATAAGTCAATCACATGAGTGGTAATATAGGTTTTTAGTAACTGCATATACAATTTGATTATTTCTTATGTATTAAGTAGTAAAAGTAAATGAGAGTTAATATAGTGTTTATGTTTAACTTGTAATTTATTGTGAAAAATCCTTAAAACCTTCCCTGGAAGTTTTTGAGGATAACCAGATAATGTTAATGTGAAAAACAAGGTATTTATGACAGTAACCAAAAAAAGGTGCCAAAAATGGAAATATATCCTATTATTTACCCTAAGGATAAACATTAAGATGTTAATGTGCAAGAAGTGACCTGCATGTTTTTACATAAGATTTCTATAACATCAAAAACTTTTAAAAGAAAGTTTTAAAAATGCTTCTGCAATATGGTACCAATTAAACAATGTCTATTTGGAAGAACAGGATTGATGAAAGTTTCTGATAAAGACGAATTACTAATATGGCAGTATCTATTTGATGACAGAGATTAAGCTAATGACATGGTTTTTTATGCTGAGGAAAATTTTCTCACGCCTATACATTTTAGAAGAGTGCCAAATTGTGGATAACACAAATAGTAAGAAGCCAGGAATAAACAGAAGAGGAGATGGCAAAAGAGAAGTACCAAGGATAACAATTACATGTGTGTGTGTATGTATCATTCATAAAATATATTAATAGCATGCAGCAATCACCCATCCCTCTATCCCAAATATAATAAAGATGAGGTGTGCATATGTGAGAACTTATATATTAACAACTTTGAGTGACTATGGAAAGGAGAGACGGAGAGGGGAGAGACTATTTCTGGCTAGGGTCAATAACAGAAACTAATGGCAGGTAAAAATGAAGATGGCTGAGGAGATAGAGAAAGGAATAGAAAGTGGGAAAAAGAAAAAGAAAAATATATATACTAAGGTAGATCATTTTGTCCTTGATGAAAGTCAAGTTAACAAGACATGCCGCTTTATTGTAGAATCAGGTAGTTGTTGTACGAGTAGAGGGTGCGAGGGTGGATTCATAGAAGTGAGTCGGGTGGGGGGCAGGGGTGGTGCAATATGCAGAGAGAAGGGTGCAAAGGTGATGGGAAGAAACCTCAACAATTTGAAGCAGGTACACTTGTAAAGGGTAGCGATGAGATTCACACTGGGTCCATGGCACCCTGTCTGCTTCGCGTCTCTCGCATCCCTCCCCACCACCCCGTTCCTCTTTTGTATATCTTTTAAACTCTAACTGCTGAAGGATAGAAAGTGAAGACTAGTCGCTAGGTGTGAGGGGTAAGCAAGGACGGGCATGATAGTATCAGGCAGAAATATGGAGATGAGAATAAACAATTTATTACTGCTATATATGATATTACTACTCGAGCTACAATTATTACTACTCTCTACTATTAGTACTGCTGCTGATGTTGTTATTGTTGCTGCTGGTACAGCAATTGATCAGTTCATAACCCGTTATTGCGACCTAAGCTTCATTCATAGATTCAATGAATGAGCGAGCGAATGAATGAAGCTGGGCAGTTACAGCATTTGTAGACAAGTTTGTAATTCCCACACCCAGTCCCCATCTCCAATCAATGGCATTAACTAGCATTGGCTACTTCATCAGTATTGACCGAACCATTTATGACAAGGACAAGCTTGTTTGTCCTTTCATGTGGTTGCACAAAGTGATTCCTATGCAGTAACAGCACACGCAAACACAATGCGCGCTCTCCATCACTTACCCCCCTCCTCTCTCGTTCTCTTTTCTTTTTACTAGACACTGATTGAGCCTTTAGAAAAAGCGAAATAAAACGATGGGGGGGGGGGACTTTAATGTCATCATTGTCAGAGGGGGAAAATAAGCTAGACATGAAGTAGTACTTGGTATGATGCCACCAAACATGAGTGTGGGATTGGAATAGGGTATTTAAGAAAAGATCAGGAAGCAAGTCTCGTGGGACAGAAGAAGGAGGTACAAGCAACACATTACATTCGGTTCAACTTTTAAGCCGATCCTGGTGTAAGCAAACAGAAAATGGTGAAAATTTCCAAGAGAAAGGCTATCTATCAAGTGAATAAAATGTTGCAAGATGAGATCTTTAATTCAATATAAACGAAACATTTTAATTGGTGGTTTAAAGAGTAAAAGATTAAAAAGAAAAGAAATAGCTCTAAAAACTATGATAACAGATAGAAAAAAGTTTTAAAGAGAGCAACAGAAGAGAAATTAAAATGAATTCTAGTTTCTAAAAAAACAAACAGTAGTAAACATAGGCGTAAGGGAACTCTTTAGTTAAGAGGGGCAGAGGGGTTGATTTGCCTGGAATTTCCACGGTTTTGCCTGATTACACTTAATTTGCCCGAAATTTCACAAGGTTTTGCCCAAATTTGGGGAAGGCAGTTGCCCCCACGCCTATGCCAATAAATAACATGCAAAACTTAGCTCATGGTACTAAATGGTCAAGTGGTTAAGGTATTAGATTAGATATTTAAGAGGTTATTGTTGGACATTAGTAGTTTAATTTAAGGAAGAATAATTTGATGATAAATAATTGAAGTGATTTGTTTGAAAATAAACAATACATCATAAAATTAAAACAGTTACTCTCAATTTTGATTCAAATAAGAGTTTGACGTAAACTATATGTATCTGATATAAAGTTTTTAAAAAAATAGAAAATTGAATTTACAGTTGGATATTCCATAAAAAGTATATATCTATATTTGATAAATTCAAACATGCTAATAACCTGATCAATGAAGAGCTTCCTAAATACATAGGTTTCTTTTCTTTTATTTTCTTTTCTTAAAGAATCAACTTGCTTCCCTAAAAAGAAATTGAGTTCTAGAATCAAATCTGTAACAAAACTCCGGGATTGGTAAACTGCTAAAAATAATAATGAGATTATCCAGAGGCTAAACAAAAGGAAAGTATCACTTTTATATGAAGAGTGTAACAAAAATTCATAGCCACAAGTCACTTTAATCTGATCAAAGTTGCAATGGGTTTCAGGTAACAAAGCTTAGAGAAGTCTCATTCCTGATTTTAATACCCCAAGGAACACTAAAACATTCTCTCAAAGACTGCGGAAAAAGGTTGTAAAAAGAAAGTTTAAAAGAAAAAGATTTATATTACACATCCTTGTATTCTGCAGTCTGAAAAGCTAACGGCTGGGAAACCTTTTTTTCTTTTTAAAAACATGAGAAGGATGGGATGTTTTTTTTAAAAATTTACTTTATTTTATATTTATGCTTATTGAAAGTATGTACAAACAATATTATTCTCAATTTAATTTTGTAAATCAAATCCACTTCAGAGTTTAAATAACTAGAGAAATAAGTACTAGTCAGAAAACAAATAAGCCTAGTTGTCTGTCAAGGAGGAAAAGATAAGAAATGAGAAAGAATTAACTTGAGATCAACAAATAGGTCTCAAAAAGTAAGTTAGCTTTCTATACTAATACATACCGGATATTACTTAAAGTATCAATAGAATACAGTTTTGTAATGTATTAACAGTTCTTGCTTCATGTACATATAACTAATTGACGTTTAAACCCAATGGGTAGATCAGATTTATTCTATTGGCTTTGATTTAACATGGCAGATAATGAAAGAAACATGAAGTTTGTAAAGCTCTGGGTGAGAGGGGTATGGATGGAAGCATAATCAAACATGATTAATTTGAAAAAAATTAAATTCTGATTTGACATTAATTCTCATCTTTGAAAATAATGAATCACTCTAAAGAGAAAAAAATTAAATTAATTTTAATATTGTAAAATGCATCATGGCTACACATTATCAGTTTACCATGATTATTATATTGATATTGTAGTTTTGTTTTAGAACTATTTTCTTTATTTACATCTATATTAAATCCTCTTTAAACCTATGATGTTGGAATATCCTTTTTCAACATCTTACAACTATTCTAAGAAGGCCCCAGTTGATTTGTCATAATTACACCAAACTCACTTAAGGCATACTACTGAATAACCTACTTATATTTTCATCTCAATAGAAATAGTCATTCTTATATCAACACAACTTTTACATAAGAAATAATAAGACACTCTAAATCACTAGGGTATTAATGTCTAATATTTCTTAGGAAATATTGAATTAAAAATTATTCCAAAGCCAATCAAAAAGTTTCATGAGGATTTGAAACTATGTGAGAATGTCCATTTGTGATACTCTACCAAAGATACGACATTGTCCATTAGAAATAATTGTTTCAATAATTAAGTATCACAATATCTTTCTTTTTTTGGAAGCAAATATGAGTTGAAAGATGTTGTCCAAAGCACAACATAAACCTTCTGGATAAGATAGAAAATTGGCAGAGAAAATATTGAAGTCAAAGATTTCTTAAAATCAATATCAAGAATAAGCAGAAGAGAAATAACAATTTCAAGATGGAGGAAGTAAATATAAAACACTTTGAAATTTTGTACAAACATGTAGTATTGGCAGTAATTAAAATCTAATTGAATTGATTTCATGCCAAATAGATAGATAAAGGTCAGATTGACAAAATATTTTTTTAAAATCACCAAGTGTGATTGGGGTTGAGCAGCGTATTGATTGTGTATAGGATTAAATTAGCTATCTCATCATAGAGAGATTGAGATGCGAGTTAGGGAAACCAAATGTGCTACAGGCTTTGCAACATTAGCAATGTAGTATTGCATACAACCTTCTATTTTGGAAACCCATTCTTCTCTCACTCACACATGCACAGATACACACGCATGGATACAAAGTGTGTGTGAGTGTGTAAATGTGTACTGCTCATGAAAAACATTAAGTTGCATACTATATATCAGGGGAGCATATTTATAAATGCGGGACTGAAGAGTCTTGGCATGGAAAGAACAAATTCTTTCAAATATAATTGAGTTTCACAATGAAAAAGTAGCAAGAAAGACAGGAGCATAAAAAAAAAAAAAAATGAAGAGGGGAGGCAAAGTAAGAAAGACAATAAGTCATTCATTTGAAATTGCCATTTTTGGTTTGCCATTATGAAGAAGTAAAAAGACAAGTGACTAGGTGTTTATGAGGAGCCCATCTTTATATTCTGATGAAGGGCCCAGACAGATGGCTTTGACCAGAACCTATTGCAGGTTATAGGATTTCCAGTTCATTCGCCAATTTTTCAGTTCCACTAAGCAGAATAATCTGTCTGACAGGCAAAAAAACATGTGTTGAAGTTTTCTCATCATTTATCATACCAAGTGCCTGTCGTCATGCCAGTTGTTCCATAGGCCAAACAGATGCCCAAAGCTGCTGAGAGAGAAGCAGGGTGTGCTGTGGACGGAAATATATTTATAGTCGATGCACAATTCTTTTTGTTTCCTTCAGACTTAAAATGGCAAAGACGGAATTAATAAAGACATAAAAAAGTTAGTTAATTAATACAATGGGTATTTGTTAACCATCTGCAAATATCCATATTATTTTAAATGAAGGTGTTAAAATAAATGTGTACAGCAATACTTTGAACAATGCGGTTTTGATTAGTGTGGATTTGGATGTAGTACAGTTAAATTATTGCTGTAAAAATTAATGTAACTAAGTATAAGCTGAAGCAAAAACAAAAAAAAAACATTAAATTATAATAGGACCTTGAACACTGCGGTTTTAAACAGTACTGAAAACTTGAGAACAAAATAACCGCACTAATCAAGGTATACCTGTATATACTTTTGTTCAAGTGTATGCTTTGTATATACATGCGCATGTGTACATACAAGCTTTTCCATTGTTTTGTAGGAAGTTTTTTTTAATTAGAGTACACCACCATCACATATATTTGTAAACTAATTTAACTATTCTGCCTGATACATTTCCCAGATATAAACCAAAACAGATTTGTAGGAGTTAAAAATTGAAGTTAATAAGACTCACTGGATCAGTAATATAGATAGAATTGAAGACTCTAAGATTTACAATCCAGTATTTTAACCACTGAACTATTTCCAAATTTGTTTCAATTTTTAGAAATATTGTTTTTTTTTTTAAAAGCTAGAAAATATTCATAAATAACAATAGTGTGTATTTGTGTGAGTAAAATAACAAAGCTTGACTGTGAAGATCAGTTTCAAGTAGGCCAAAGAGAATTGTTGAGAAAAGATCAGAACCGCTCAGCCTGTGTGTCAAGCATCATCAAAGAAACAATGTGGAGCTTGAGGAGGAGGTGGGAAGTAAAAGAGAGCTCAAAATGTTTTAGTTCACATTTAATGCATGGCTTTTGTCAATAGTTTTGGCACCAGACTCTGACATGAAGCAGGGTCAGAAGTGTGATGGTTGCTTTGAAGCATTGCAAAATAACTGTACTCATGTTTCACATTATGTGTTTGACAAATAAACAAAGTAGCCAGTCAAATAAATCTGCTGATAAACAAAGAGACAAAGCAAATTCAAGGATTTGATCACATTTATAAACACAGCATCATGTCACTCTTCTTCTTGTTTGTGGCAATTTTCAGTTTTTCTCTCTCATCCTGATGCAGCAGATTATTTATACAAAAGGAGGGTAGGGATTTTACAAGAACAAGACCACTCATGGTTGAAAAACATATTTAAAGTCTTGATCCTGAACTTAGATAAGAGCCAGCTGGTTAAAGAACTGTTTATAAACAGTGAAGCCATGATACATACCATCTAATATTGTTTTGGAGTTGTTACCATAAACAATGTATTTTACAATTACAAAAAGTATCTTAGTAAGGGTTGATTTTTTGCTCTGTTACTTTTTAGCAAAATTTATGTCTTCACATCTAAAGATATAACAATTGGAAACCTTATACCTTTTTACACCTGAAGAAGGCCGAGGAATGGATCGTCCAAAATGTTGTGTTAACAACACAAACAAGGAGTCCAATCGTCTGAAAAACTATTTGAATGTTATTGACCTTTCTCAAAACTATAGAAAATATCTTATACCTTTTTGTTTTTAAATACTGAAATTTGGTACACTTTGGAATATATTGTAGCTATTTTGGTGGTATTTAAAAAAACAAAACATTAAAGAATGCCTTTGTTGATTTGTTCAAATCTCACTATGATAGATAATGTTTACTGCCTTTCATCTATTGTCCACGCTTGAATATCAACCATACCCACCCTGCACTTATGTTGGCTTGGTTATAACGTGGTTGGCATTCTAGGATCCCAACATCTGAATTATGATGGGGACATCTGTATTACAATTTGTCTGCTGTAAATAAAGCAGTATCAATATAATAATTAAAATAATTGAATCTACAGTGATCCTCGAAATGTAGTCTGTCAGTATGAAATATAAGCCTTTACAAAATTCCAAAGAAAACATTTGTTTGAAAGCCCTGATAAGTTTTAATTGAAACTGAAATAATTGTATTTTGACAATAATAGTTGAGCAGCTTTCCAAGAGTGAAAAGATGCTCAGTGACTGTTGATATTTAAACAAACCGAATCCTGTCGAGCTGCAACTTTACTCGAAAAGAAACCCACTCATGTTTGCCCTTTCTGCATTGCTCGTTCATTTCTATGACAAGATTAAATTATCTACAACTCTGAAGGCCAATATCTTAAGTTTGTTCAATTGGTGTTTGGCATAAATCTCCACTCCCCTCTCACATACACAGACATCAAATACCAACCCACAGATCAAAATGTTTTTCATGACCCCAGAGAAGTGCAACACACTTCAATCTTTAACTACCAGCACATTACACAATAACAAGCCTGAAAGTCAGACCATAGATGCACTAGTTCTTTTCTTGTGTTCAATCCCAGAAGCGTTATTCAAATTACAATGGAAATGAAAATGTTTTCTGATATAATTACAATTGAGCTTGTAAAATCTATAATACCTAGTTCATTAAATAAAGGCAAAAAACCCCAACCCTTTGTTATTACTATTATCTAAATTCAAATCCAAGCAATAGAAAAATCATTTATTCTTTCACAGATGTCAATCTTTCACTTATAAAATCCATGGTTGTCAAGTGGCATGAATATTGATAGCAACAACAAGAACATGTAACTGAAAAGTGTGTTGTTAAAGCAGGACATGCATCAATGTTTGGGAGCAAACATTTCCTGCGCACTGATCATCAATGGGCTTGAGCACATTGGTTTGTGATTCAAAGCATGCCTTTCTGCTCAATAATAAGCAGAGTTGCTGGACGATGTGATGGCAAGGCAGTGTGCCAGCCAAAGACATAAACATTTATTTCAGTTGCAGCAATGGACGATTATTTACTTCCCATGGGAAACTGTACCTGCCGTGCATGAGGAGTGGCTGTTGAGGGCCTCAATGACCAAAGACAGCTTGGGTGTCCCTCCATCTGCGCAGTGTGGCTGGTCTCAAATCACAGCTGCCAAGCCACCTACACATGCACCTAACGTCCAGCCTGCTTGCCCAACTGCTTGGCCGTCCACACACAACAGGCAGGTGGACTTTATTACTCAGTTTCTCCAATTTTTCCAATCTCTCATTCATTTAATGCTGTTTTAATACTCTCCAAAGAGCATCGTGCCTTTGCTGTCAGTAGATACAAAACAGCTTTGTAAACTATGTTATGGCACAGTGCAAGCAAGTGGAAGGCAGAATAATTAGTAAATTGCTGCCATTAGTTGTGGATGAAATTGATTTAAGATGGTATTTTGTGGGTTGGTGAGAGAGAGCAAGAGAATGGAGGGAGGGGGAGAAAAAGAAAAACCGTTGGATTAAGTCCTAGGCTTTATTACTGGGGTTACCAGTTGTGCTGTTCAGAGAAGTATGTTAAAGCCAAGTGAAACCAAGCTTCCAATTTTGGACATTAAAAAAATATCTTAGAGATAATAAAATTTCATTTGAGAAGAATGTTGACTCATCTGATATAATCTGTCTTAATGAGAGGAAAGGAGGGAGGAGCAGAAGGTATAAAGAGTGAGAATGACGAGGAGGAGGCAAGGATAAAAATATAAGCAGAGGACATGGAAGTTAAAAAGAATAACAAGAGAGGAGGGGAGAGGAGGGTGAGGGAAATGGGAATGGTGTAAAAGAAAATGTGTAGGAGGAAAAGAAGATGGATCTAGAGTTTGCTTGTCTTCTAAAGTGAAAAGGGGGAGTGGAAGGCTGATAATGCACGATGAGAAATAAGCTGTCCTCTTAAGGCTTTGCTTGAACATTTGTAAATAAGGAACAAAATCTTTGATTTAGTTGAATTGCAACTGGTTAGATTTTGCCAAGAAGAAGAGATTGTTTCAGTAGAGATAACATGTAACATAGGCACAGTTATCTGATTGATTAATGGTAATTAGTGCTCCAGTCAGCAAGATTCTTCTATTATCTAAAGTTGAAGCTGTGTTTGTACAAACAATCACTTCATTATAATCAATGCCACCACTCTACATCAAAAGATAAGTTGATAAAGCATTAAAATCTCATAAAATGAAGTTAGCTTCAAAGACTCACTAAACGTTTGGAGATATATTATTATCAGCTTTGACAAATTAAGAATATGTATTTGTCTTTCATGTAAGAACATATAAGTCCTCATCATTGAAATAGATGAAATAATTGCTATCCATACCTTTAATTGTCTTGTGAAGAAGAAATTGTATGAAAGTAATTTTAGGATAAGTATTGACAGATTGGAGTGAGACGGGTTTTTGTTTGGATTCTTACATAAATATCTTATAGTTATTAAATGATAGCATGAAGTTTATGCATATATATCAAACTGAGTGATATGCTAATGAGGATTTAAAACTAAGAGAGAGGAGAGGAAAATGCTAAACTTTTAACTAATAGTATATAGTCTGAGTCAGAGCTTTCAAAACTTTTTGCATTGGTGACACTTTTTAGAAGTAAAGTTTTTTGCGACACATAAGTTTTGTTAACCAAGCCAAATATATAATGTCATCCAGGCAGTTAAACTGACTCAGGAAATGTATCTTTTGAAAGATATACAAAATTATACTTAATTTTGTGCCACACCTAGTTGTTATTGGTGACATACTAAAGTGTTGCGACACACAGTTTGGAAAGCTAAGTAAACAATCAGTCAATAACAGTTTTAAGTAATTCCTGTTCAAAGATCTCCCTATTTTATAGCTATGACTGAATATTACTGTTGTATTTTTCAAAGTAGTTTAGCAAAGAGATTGCTAGCACCAGATAATTTGGAAGTGCAAGTTTTTAGAAGGATGTTTATTTCAGTGTATTATGGAAAGAGACATAGAAAAGGAGAAAACTTGAATAGAGAAACTATTCAGCAATAGGTAGACATGAAAAGAAAAAAGAAAACCGAAAAGATAAGTAAGCAGAAAACACCAAAGGGGAAAAGAAAGGGTCATGTTTCTTAAATTAGTCATGTGCTTTTTGGAAGCATTTATAGATGGAAAATCTAGCCTAAACAAATGTTGAATTAGCGTAAATTTATGAGGTATGCCCACTGCACACAAGGATAGGAGTTAGCTTTTATGACAAAACAACCGACTGTAATATTACTAAATAACACTGTAGGCAAAACTCATACACAGAGACAGACATGCAGACAAAAGGAAAATTGCAAAGGAAGACTCTAATTTCCAATATTCTTGTCAATTGGTGGCGGCATCTTGACTGTGCATTAACTTGCCTTCTACTCTAATCAGTGTGGAACTCTTGGATCAGTCAGACTATAGTCCACTTCAGCATTAAATCAAAGTCTATCTCTAGAACTGCACACTTATCCCTTGTCGTTTGCAGCATCGTCACCTGTTCAGTGAGTGGAAATTGCCGCAATCCACAACTTTCCACCTTGAACAGTTCAAGAGAATGCAAATCTCATAAGAGCATGCAGTTGCTCTTCTGAGATTCAGCGTAATGGTCAGTGGCAATCAGACTGGAATGTTGAGTCATGGGCAGTGTATAGCCCCGAACCCCCACCCTTGGGATTTTGCACAAGAAATATATATGCTCTATGCAGCATGTCAAATACGGTGGATGCACCCATAGTTTTCGTTAGGAATACAAAGGAAAGGAAAAGCAAAAGGAGGTAGGTAAGGGGTGTAGGTGATACAGAAAAGTGAAAGTGAAAGAGACAATAAGGTAAATGATGATGAAAAAAAAAAGAGGAAAAAAGAGAATAAGTTTAAAATGGTGGAAGGAGAGATTAAGGTAAAAGGTATTCCTGTCAAAAGTAAATAGACATCTAAAGAAAAAGAAAAGGCCAGGGGCTACAATTAAGAATATAGGACTACAAAGGAATTTACCAAGAGTCAGTCAGAGAGACAGTGACACATGAATTGGCTTTTAGGAAAAGTAAAAAAAAAATAGGGGAGAGGGTGATGCTGGGGCTGAGATATTAAAAGTATTTTCTCGTATGATTTGGCATCCTCATTTCAAAATTGCTCCATCAGTTGTCATTATTAGAGTCGTTATGATGTAGGAGGATTTCCTTATCCGTGGTTAATGTGCAGCGAGATATTGTTGATGTGCCTGCTGAGTGTCTGATAAAGACGACTGATAGCCTGCTACTTGTGATCGAATCAATATTCTCTCAAGTTACCAAGCACTGAGATCTAATGTGTAACGCTCTGCAAATGATGGTGGTGGTGGTGGTGGTGATGGTTGAGGTTATGGTGGTAGCGACCTGGCCGTGTCCGCTATTGAAGAGGTAGGCAGGTAGAAGGGCAGGAAAGGACAAACTTCCCGTAGAACAGAAAGAAAAAAGGTAAATCCGTTAGACTCATATGCACATGTACTTAACCATTTATAAACAATCTCATATATCTTGGTGTGCAAAAATAATTGCACCCATTCTGTATATACATATTTGCATACACGAATACATGAATATTACATTCATTAACTCCTTTGCTTAAGCACACATAAATATATCCATTTATACAAATCTGCTTTCATCTAAGATACATATTTGTAAATACATATATCCAACTATATTTCTCATACACATAGATCAAAATTCACCAATCCTTGTACATACGCACAGCTATATATCCAAGAGTAAATACTTCTATATATGTTTATAAGTTCAAGATGTCCAGATGATGATGATAATCATCATTTACCTACTTATTGACCGAGTCTGCAGTGCAGGTGTTAGAAGGCTTTATACAGAGACCAAATAAAATGAGTTACAAACAGATTTACTTTTATGATGTAATAGCTTTTAGCACAGATCACTGGTGATAGATATTTAGGAAGTGAAGAGAAGGCAGAAGGCACATTTCACATCTAATGTACAACTTGCATGGCTAAATGGAATGAAAATTAAAAACTCACAACCAGATGTGGATGGAATTTGGCAGGGTGAGAAGATTGCAAACAATTTCCTTTTATTTATTTTGCTCATCTCAGAGGGCAGGCATGCACACGTGGATTTCAATGTGTGCGTACACGTGTGTTTCTTAGTTTGCACAAATGTGGCTAGGAATGTCACTGTCCATGCATATGTGTAAGGTGTACAACAAAGTCAGCAGAATAAAATTGGAAGGACCAACTAAATCAGTACTGCTAAAAATGAGAAATAACTCTTTTTTTTATTTGCTATTAATGCCTACATTCACATCTGTCATCATATTATATAAAATAAGAGGAAGATGAAAAAGAATTAACATTTGAACAATTTTAGTAAAAGTTTCCCCTTAACACTGATTAACTGTTTGTTTCATTCTTTTTTATTTAAATCTATTTAGAATGTTCTAATGACAAGAATTAATAAAAAATAAAAAGGCATGTACCTTCTTCTTGACGTATAGAATAATAAAAGTTAAATTTAAACACATATGCTAAAAACCCATTTATTATACTCAAACATAAATATTATCTTAAATGCCAGAGTTTTAAAAGTACCAAATTAGTATTTGGTACAGATTGACACACCTCAAAAATGGTAAATAAATACAAACTAATTTACTTCATATGAACCTTTGATTTGTTACAAAATTTCCATAGGTTGAATAGTACATGGTGCAAGTCACAGGCTATTGGGAACATAATTTTATAAAGGACAGATATTGTTATGGGACTTATTTACTTCAGATGAAGAAAGTGATCCCAAAATGTGGAGGCATCTGAGAAGAAATGTAGAAAAAGAATTTGATCACTTTATAGAAAACTTTGTTACAAAAGCCAAAACATGGTTCTAAGGAGGAGAAAAAAAGAAGATACTGCCAAGCCTTGTGAATAGAATTCAGTAACCAGCATTTATTTTCCACCAGTATATCAGTCCAATGTGCAATGAATGTATCACATACTGATGATAAATATTGATTAAATGTTGGTTTTTCACTAACAAATAATAGAGGATAATAATCAGTTGAGAATAGATTTTATAGATTTATAATTTAGTTTTTCTTATTTGAAATCGGTTATAATCTAAAATTATAAAGACAAAGTTACTTTAATAAAATTCTCACACCTTTAATTATTTACAGAAGAATGATAGTCTGCTATGAAAATAATTGAATGTGCAACAAACTTATTGAGATGTTTTACTGAGCTGAGAGGTAGATATGTACATTTGAGGGAATGGAATAATTATACATCCAAATGCATTTTGTGTGAATATCACCTTTGTGGACACTAATGGCAAATCATAAATACAAAACTAAATAATTGTATTTCTTAAAAAAAAGTACCTGAGAATAATGAAAACTTTTGAATTGTAGTTAATAAATAATACATAAATACTATTAATTGTATGATATCTTTTACATTGGTCCACTCTCAGATCCACATTGATCTTTCTCTATCTCTTAGATAGTCCTAGCATTGCTCTTTTCATTGCTCTCTGTGATTCAGAGTTTGTTTTCAAATGGTTTTGTTAGTTTCCATGTTTTGCATCTGCACATCATAGCTGGTATTATGCATTCAGTGTACACTTTACTTTTTAAGCATATAGGCATTTTTCTTCTCAATATGAAATATGTTAATAGGAATACAACAGTGTCGATGAGGATGAGATCTTCTTGCAAAAACGTGACTGTGTGTCATACACTTGCGAAAATGCGACTGATATATCTAAGTCCAAAGTAAACAGTTAATTTAAGAGGCTTAGGAATTAATTCAAATATAATTTCACATTTCTAATAATCATATAGTTTTGTTATTTACTGTAAATAATAATAGTTTTCTATATAGTTTAAGCTTATACACTACACTGAGTGTCATATGTTTTTGAGTATTCGACATAATAGTTTTTCTGTTGATAGAGTAGGCTCAGAGCATTTAAGTAAAGTATATTTCTGTTTTAGTCTACCACAAGCAGCATAATCTTTTCATCTGAATTGTTTTACTAAAATACTTTTTTGTAGCAGAGGGTAGAAAAGTGTACTCTAAGAAGGTAACTGCTGTTTCCGATTGTCAGAGGACTTAATATATGCAGAAAAGTAGAATGGAATAGTAATTCTGGTAGGATGACTAATCTTAATTAAAGCAAAAAAAGTTTTCATAACTCCATTATGTTTGATGAACAACTAATGTAAGGACTCCAGACTATTTCTAACATACACTTTGCTTTTCAGCATTTTGAAACTCCAGTTGGATTTTATATTTGTAATTTTAATATTTTTTAAATGATATAAAATTCAAATTTAATAAAATTCAAAAACAAGGGAAAACATAGACATGAAGAAGTAACAAAGTTAAAGAAGTAACAAAGTTGAAGATCTAAATAAAATCTTCATTTAGAGAGAGAGAGAGAGAGAGAGAGAGAGAGAGAGAGAGAGAGAGAGAGAGAGAAAGAGAGTGATTCAGCAACTAGGTGTTTATATAAGCAAGGTTTGTGTATAAACAATTGGATTCTAAAAGAATTCAGTAAAACTCCAGAAAGATCAGACACTTTATTAAAGGGGGAATTCTTACTTTCAATCTCTGTCTCTTACATCATATCACAACATACCTTTCTACCCCCCCCCCTTTTTTTAGAAAATCAAAAAAATATTTTGGGAACATTTTAGTCTTGAATCTAAATTTTTAATTAAAACAAAAGATTAAGCAAAGAAGTAATCTGGAAAAGAAATACTAAAAAAAGAAAAAGGAGAAAAAAAAAAAAGTTTTAGGGATCCCCAATTAAGTTTCCCTTCCTAAAATCTACATGTGAACCATAAGCAGGCATGTTAATGTTTTCTTATAGAATGATCTTTTTTGTTATTTCCAGCCCATACATAAGCATAGTGAGTAAGTAAACGAACAAGCAAGTAAGCAAGCACATATCCGCTAATGTGTGTGTGTGTGTGCAGCTGTCAGTGATAGTACCTTACAGGGCAGGGCAGCAGCACACTCCCCATGTAATAATGGCACTCACTTGGTTGGCATGGTATGTGACACTCCCCATTGGGATGGTACTTGGCAAGATGGCACACATGGTGTTTATAACTAAATCCCAGAAACATAATCTTGCTTTTTTAAAGTCTTTTTAGACATTGAGGAGAATTTGCTGAAGGCCAGCCAAGTTCTGCGCTGAGCCAGTCTCAGACGGAAGCATTACAGCATCAGACATGGAGCAGTAATGGACAGTTAGTAACTGCTCCTTCTATTTTTTTGGCATAACTCTACAAACTGTATACCTATTACATTTGCAAGGAGACACATAAAAAGAGACACTTAAGGAATCAGGTTTAAACAGTATTTTATCAGAAAAGTGGATTGAAGAAACAAAATTGTATATTCTAAAGAATAGTAAAGAGTACACTTTGAATTTTATTGCAAATATTTGGCAACAAATCCAGAATAATACAAACAAGAGAGAAAAGTCAAGTGAATAATTTTAGCAATTACTATTAGCTAATAGCAATAAAAGTAAATTATTTTTATCTTGTGTGGAAGAATATTCAAATTGAATTTAGAGACAAAATGTAAATATAAAGTTAAGAAAATGCTTTAACTCAATCATATTTATATACACGTATGTTTTCATATGTCTGCAAACAAAATCAAAAGAATTTATATATATATACAC